>VDFB02000010.1:14595489-14705959 GCA_007258455.2 Sequoia sempervirens | reverse complement strand
TATTTGCATGTTGGCAATCGTTGGGAAAAGATAAATTCTAAAACTATTGACTTGTAGTTTTTCAAGACGTTTGATGAAAATCTTTTGTTTTCTTTTTTCCACACTAATTATAGGAATATTTTGGGACAAATGGAATGAAAAAAGTTGTCTGATCTATCTTGTGCACTTGCATGCTTGTGAGTGAATCTTGTCGCCAGGTTGTTGATATATATCCTCTCCCCTCGTGACATTACACAACAAATGGTGCACAAGAAATACCAATAACCCTTTTTTACTTTCAATAGGAGGCTTTCTTGGGGACCTCAACACCCCAAGGTTTGACCTCAAGCATGTTTTTTTCTGATGGGATATATAAAGGGGTGAGAGCGAAATCTATAGCTCAATCCAATCATGACATGTTAGGTGCTCCTTTATGGTCCCAAGTGATTCTGAACACAAGGAGAAGAGATTTCAATCTCACATTTGTACATACGTTGGTGTTTACAAAGTACCTCCACTAAGAACCTTCTTATCTAGAAACCTAAAGTCCTTTTTGGTTGTTAGTTCATATTGATGCAACGTGATAGCATTGTCACGTGAAGTTACTCGCTATGTGTCGACCCTTTTTAAGGCAACATTAACCCCCTACAAGGAACTTTTCCTTTCAGGGTAAGAGGTGTTAAGGTGGTACATGAACTTAGCATACTCTAGTCATCCATTCAAGTGGAAGGTATTCTAGAGCGGGCCTAATATAAATTGATAAACATGATCTACCCACTAGATAGGTTGTGTATCTTTATTTTTTATTGTCAAGACCAGTGAAACCAATTAGTGTGATCTTATGGAAAAAGACACATGAAAGTTATCCTTGTCACCAAAATTCGAGTCACAACTGAATATTGTCTATTATATACTATTTTTTGTGTTTTTAAAAGTATCTCAAATTGAAAAACTAAAAACACCAAAAATTCAAAATCCCAAAAACATTTGAAAAACCAAAAAAAATATAATCCATTATCCACCAGCTTAACCATCCCATTATAATCCTAATCCAAACTCATGACCATGTCTTCATTTTACCTTGAGATTCTCCATAGTCAAATTGAAAACCTCATGCTCTATCAATACCAACAACCACAAGCCCTAGTAACCCATCCATCAATCCTCAATACCAACAAACCACAATCCCTAGCCATACATCCATCTCTCATTCATACCAACAACCCCAAGCATTCCAACCAACTTATCAAAAACTCGTTCTATTCATCCATTCATCTATACTCAGTATCAACAACCAATTAACACAATCTATAAACATTGATCCCCAATCAACATCCATTAGTCATCCTTATCCTAACCTTAATGAGGGAAACCAATCTTCCATCCAAATCATTCCTCAACACCAAACCATATTTTAAATCCCTATCTCTCATGCATATCCTAAATTTTCATCCCCATCACCAAACCAAGAAAGTCTTATAGCCTCTATATCCTATTCTAATCCATCATTCACTAAACAATTACAATCCACTTCATCCCAATCCACAATTCTATTCCAAAAAAATGTGTTTAAAAATGATCTATGAGGACTACTAGTGAAGGGTCTTAGGAAACTCTTATATGAAAACAAAGTTAGGTGATCCCATCACATTGCTAATCCTACACCATCCAACCATCTACCACCATCATGCCCTCCATCACCTACCGATGTTGAAAAATATCTTCCTATTGAAGCTCCATTATTGCCATTCCAGAATCCTGAGTCCATTAAAGAAAATCCTATCATTATCCAAAATCACATTCTGTTGCCTAAACCTTTGGATCTATATCAATATAACCTTCCTGGGCATGATCAAAACTAGTTACCTATGTCTAGCAATGGCCATAAAATTTCCACCTAATTTGACTTCATGATAGGACATCTTGAAGAAGCATTCCCACAAGAAGCCTCCATCTCTCCTTTGATTCCTTCATTATTAGAACCTTTGCAACATCAACCCATATCATCCCCATTAACTGAATCATTCATTGATAACACTTTCCAGTATTTTCCCTAGAGCTATCCATAATAGATAATCCAATGTTTGAGATAGATCCAATCCATAATCATGAAATTTTAGACCAAATACCATTACGTATCCCATCCATTCCATCATCCACTATAGATATTCCTATTCAAATTCCATTACCACCATCCCAACATATTGAGACTACCTAAGATCCCCTTATTCATGCCACATTATTAGAGCCTAATTTGTTTCAAGAATATTATTGAAAGCATCAAGAAGAAGTCCTTGAAACTAATCAAGATCAAGTTATTTAAATTATTCCATCTCATCCTATCCTTGATCAAGATCCTATTATCCATTTTCATGATTCCAAAATTGAAGTTGATGATATCCATAATACCAATAACCTCCACTTCCATAGGGACACTTGCTTCCATTGGACACACAGATGATCTCTCCCTTTTTCATCCAAAACAAGATTCTCCTACTCTAGACATATTTGTAAATGATCAAGTTATAGCCAAATTCACAGGACTTTATGGTGACATTTCAAAAGATGACCATGAAGAAGGTTTCTACACCAACTTTGAAGCATCAATATCCTTTGAAGAACCATCAGAGTCCAATATTTCACAAAATCAGGCTGAAGATATCAATCAGGAAGTTATCCCACATATCGATGAAGCACCAATATCTTATAAACTTGACTCACTCACATTTGTCAAAGAAAGATTTCTTAGTGATGAGAAGATAAACACCATTGATGATTCCCAATAGTACAAAGAAGAGTTAGCATCTTGTTATCAAAACAACAAATATCCTATTGCAAACAAGATTTGTCAAAGAATGCATTATAAAGGAAAAGGATTAGGCCTACATGAATAGGGTATTTTGGGACTAGTATAATTTTTTGATTTTCCTAAATATCAAGGACTTGGTTATTCATCAATCGATAAATCTAAGAATGGTAGTGGTACCTCCATGATGTCGGGGATAACTACTGTATAGGAGTGAATTTGTACCCCTTATGCAAATTCCCCTTTTTGCCTTTCTCCACTTTAGAAAACCAAATTTGGAGGCTAAATTATACATAATCTCACTACCTTTGTTTTGATTGGCACCTATTTTTAGTGTCGGTGGGGGAATTTCTATCGGGGGCACCTACACAGTGCACAAACATCTGTATAGCGCGCTTACGTCCCTAGAAGATTCTTGTGGATGGAGCCTGTAGAGGCGTTACAATTCTCATTGGCAGTCGACTTGTAACACCCTCTTTGGATAACCAACCCGAATATGGTTGTTTTCTTCATCTCTCCTTCAAATTCCCTCCTACATGCTTCACAACCACATTTGCATCCCTTCAACCAATCTTCAAGCATTCTAGTTTCCATTCTAGCATTCTAGCAACACTTTTACACTCCATAGCATTAATTACTTCACTCCATCACTTCAGTAGAGCAAGTGTGGGACAACACCATTGTATCAAAGGCTCAAGTACTCTCATTCTCTCCTCCATTAGCCTTGAGTTCTCTTGGTGGAGGTGGTAAGCTTCCCATTCCTCTCCTCTATTACTCAGTTGAGTAAGCACATTTATTGTTTTGTAGTATTTTAGTGTTCTTTATTACATTACTTTATTTATCATACTCACTTTCTTGGTTGTCTATGGAGGTGGAAACACCTAAACGGGGGTCTGACTGAGGTAGGCCCCTATACAGCCACCCAACAATTTTCCTCTTCATTGTGTGTAGGTGAACATGTTTTAGGGGCCTAGTTGGTGAAAAAATTCCTTTGTGAGGATCATTCAGCACCCTAACTCTGCGTGCAGTACATGCATTGAGGCATATTTCATTTTATAGCTACCATAGTGTTGTTTTGGCCCTTTAGTAGTAGCTAGTTGGGTCATTAGCTTGTTTTCCAAAGTTCAACCTTGTCTCTTTTAGTTGTCTAGTCATATGGACGCTAGCGCACTTGAGAGATGGCAGTACACCGCGCTGTCGTCTGTGGGAAGAGAACTTCCTGAGGCATAGTGTTGAACCCAAAAAATAGTTCGCCTAGCCCCATTTTGTATTCCAGGTCCGTAGTGTGATTGAAAGACCTTATAGTCCTCATCATTCTTTTCCCGCATTTCCTAACACCCTGTTAAGCTAAGGTAAGTTAGGGAAGCCTTCCGCTCTTGGCTCTCCATGACCTAGAGCCTTGAACATGGTTGGTCCCTCTCTCTTACATTTTTGGTGAACCCAACGTGAACCAACGTCTGTTCATCCATTGGTGTTGAGACATTTCCCATGTACTCTGCGACCATTGTATTCCTAAGTGTTGCGAAGGTTTATGAGCATCGCAACCCACACCACAACTTTTGGGTATATTGTTAGGAGAAGTGTATGACACCTCCCAATGGAAAGGATGAAGGTCACTACCGGTTTCTCTCCAGGCCTTTTCTCTGGTCCCGCCGTTAGTGTGGACACGTAGGAGAAGTTGTCAAGGGGTGAGGTAGGATTCTTTGACAAGACCAATCACGTCCCCACTCCTCCTACATCCCCTACACCATCGTCAATGGACGAGTATGAGGTTGTTCAAATCCCTTCGAAATATGTCTCTTCCTTTAGTAAAGGGTTGGGTGTCTTAGAAAATCACTTGGAAAGGAACCCGAAGATGGCTAGGGCCGCTCGGGTCATTAGTGAATTAAAGTACATGATTGGAAAAGATTGAACAGGCTTACAACTCCTGGATAGTCTTACTAGTCTGACAGAAGCATGTGCTCCTTCGAACACTCCTAGCATTATGCAAGGAGCCACTTTTGAAGATTATGAAGGACATTTAGGAGTATCAATGCCTCCCACATCTGTCTACATGGTCTATGTGGTCCCTTCTATCAGCATCCCTTCTATCTCTGAAAAACCCGAACCTGTCAAAGTAAACAAGGTCCCCTTGGGCTTTAACTTCACCCCCCATGTCACCTCTAGTAGTGGAGGTTTTCATAGGATGAGTGGTGGAGGCTTAGGTAGTGGTTTTGGATTTGGTAATGGAGGTGATGCTAGTGGAAGTGGTTTCGGTGGATGTCATGGTGGTGGCTCTAGAAGTAGAGGTGGTTTCGGCAAAGGCCCAACCAGTGGCGGTGGCTCTAGTAGTGGTTCTGGCAGAGGTTACACCGGTGATGGTTCTGGAGGTGGCTTTGGTGGTGGTTCTAGAGGAGGTTCTTCTGGCCCTCTATCTTCTAATGACCCTATTTTGAATACTCTTCTTCAGAATATGGGTAAGATGTAGAGCCAGTTGGCGTGTCTCTCTCAACCCTCTGACCATCCTATCTTTCAACCCTTCTTCCAGCATAGCCCATTGTCGGTTGTGATTTTGAACACTCCCTTCCCTTAATGAATGGAGATCCCTAAATTTGAAAAATATGGTGGTAAAGGGGATCTGCAAACACATGTATCCACCTTTAATGCCTTGTGCACAGATTTCTTCCATCACGATGCATTAATGGTGAAACTATTCCACTGATCACTCAAGGATACAGCATTGGAATGGTGTTTTTCCTTGCTTGACAATTCTATTTTCTCATTTGACCAACTTTCAAATCAATTCCTTAGACAATTTCAAGCTAACATCGAGCTGAAGATGACCTTCTTGGATCTTGTCTGATGTAAACAAGGAGACAACAAAAAAATCACTAATTTCATAATGCGCTATCAAGTGCTCCTTTCACAAATCTCATATTAGCTACCCAATTCTGATGTATAGAAGGTATTCATAGGGAACTTACAAAGGCCTTGGAAAGATAAGTTCGCCCTTATGAAGTACCCTTCTTTCGCAAGTTTGTGTGCATCACTACAAGATTACCAATAGACGGTTGTTCAGTTTGAGGGATCCTCCTCATGCTCCCGTTCTAAGGGAAAATCCATCGTATCAATCTCTGGGAAAGGAAAGGTTGTTATGAATGTAGTAGCCATTTCTGATGACAATGGACTCAAATGTAACTGAAAGTTCACAAAGTTATCAGAATCTTATTCTTCTATCTTACAAAAGTTGTTGAAGGATAAGATCGTAACCTTGACAAGTCTTAAGCCTATTAAGGAGCCTTACCCTAATTGGTATCATGGTTGAATTTTGTATGTGGCTGTGTCATGAGACACAGGACTACATCGAGGATGGTACCATTCATCTCGATGGGAATAAAAAAATGCTAACAAATTAGTGGTGAAAGCTAATAGTGAATTGTAGATATACATGGACCTGTTTCTGTCACATTCTGCTAACATGATTATTGATCCCACTGATTATGTTACTCAACCTAAGCCCTATGTTAGCATGGTCATGGTGACGTCTATTGCTCTACCTACACCCAGTTCGTCGGACATAACATTCACATCACAATATTTTCCCTTAAATAACAAGCCCTCTCCCCTCTACATTCTTGCTCGCCTCAATGGTAACATTGTGACAGGGGTCTTGGTGGACACTGTGAGCCATGTGAATGTCATTATGGAAGAAACATTAGTATTAATTTCATTACAAAGGGAAGAATATGAAGAAACAAAATCTACCATTCATACGCACTATGGTATTTGTCTCAAACCATACAACTCGATAACTTTGTCTATCCTAGTTGGACCTAGGGCTATTGACACAATTTTTGATGTTATTCCAAAGTCGGATTTATTTAGGCTAAAGCTAGGCATACCCTAGCTATCTTCCATGAATGTAATTTCCTTTGTTGTTCACAAATGCTTAAAGTTTTCCCATGAAGGTGTCATGCATGTAGTGCATGACACTAGATACCAGCTCTTGGCGTCTCATGGTGGATATCCATTGGATCGCTTTTGGCCCGCCCCAGTTGGTATGCTTCCTCCAAGAACGAACCTACTTTACAAGAATTATGAAAAGTATAAGACTGGGGGCAAGGGATAGCTGAAACTGACCCTTCCTATGATACAGTAGTCGGTCACCTCCTCTTCCCAAGAGGAGAAGGAGAAGCTTGCACTGACTGATCCCCCTTCCCATAAGGGAAAGGAGAAGTCCACGCCGGCTCCCTCTCCTTCCCATAAAGGAAAAGAGAAGGTTTCCTTTTCCCGGACTACCTCGTCCTCTCCCCTTTCTTGGGAGGAGTATTGGATGAGTCAGCCCGGCGGCTATCCGCTGAGTTCGATGATACCTCCTTGGTGTAGGCCCAAACTCAGTGTCTCAGATCTCCCTAATGAATACCCTAGACTATGGTATTACTTATATGACAGAAAGAAAGGTTCCCAAAGGGAATTCAATCTACGGCCTCCTACCACTCTTGCTCCCAAAGCAATGAATAGGAAGAGGCCTGCTTCCGAGGCACTTGAGCTGACTCACCCCACTACTCCCCAACCTGCTCCTCCTGCTCTCATACAAGAATTTGTTCCTTCGCTAGAGACGGTTGTAGTGGGAATTACCATGGTTGAGCAGGATCTTTCTATTCCTTCACAGCCTCCAACCTCTAGCTCAAAGAGTCATAGAAACCACCTTGCGAGCAAGCATAAGCGTCGACGAAAGGCTCTTCTAGCTAAGCAAGTCACCTCACAGCGGAAGGAGGAAGAGGCAACCACCCCTACTTCAGGGCCTCCCGCAATGTCTCCCTCTCTCCTTCCCTCTACTTCCCTTCGATCTAGTTACACATCACTTTTGTCGCGAATGCGAATGCACCTAACCCCAAGGGGATACAAGTGTTCATCACTCCTTCGGTGGAGCCTCCTTTGTTGATGTTCATTCTAGATATTCAGTCTTTCCCGAAGCTCATGGATATGACTAATACCTCAGTTGTATTCACTGTGGTTCTTTCCTCCTCTTCCTCCACACCTCTAGCCTCGTCTATGGGGAGTTTGTCTCCTCTGATGAAGAAGAAGGTGGAGTGTGATCCTTCTAGCAATAGGGGATGTAAGAGGATCCCACCTTCTTCACAAGGAGGTCTTGTGCTAACTTGTTCTATCCTAGTGACGGAACTAGTCCTAGCTTCCCATGAGTTCATCACCACTCCCAAGTCATTCGGCGAGCCTAGCGGTGAATCTCAAGTGCAGCCCACCCTGTCCACTAAAGTTAAACACGGTGCTTTTGTAGGGTGCATGTTTAACTTTGTGGATGAAGTTTCATCCTTTTTAGCAATCTTTGCAAAATCGTTGACCCTAGCTCCACAAGAGCTCAACAAAGAAGAAGTTGTGGGGTCCTCTTCCTTAGCCCTTGTTGTGGGAGGGTCGGATGCTCCTCCTCTTAACATCTCACCACTACAAGCCCATCCTCCTTCCCTCTACGACGATCTAGAGTGGGAAGTAGACAACCTCTTGGTCGATAAATGTTAGGAGGAGGCATCTTCTTGATCTTTTGTGTGTGTGTGTTTTGTGATGTGTTCCCCTGTGATCGTATTATGTGTGCCTGGATGACCCTTGTCACCCCTGTTGGTGCTTGGTACAGGCGTGATTTTTGTGTCGTAAACCTTCTTCTATTTGTATCATAATTCTTCCATGTTTGTTCTTTATTTTCGGTAAGTTGGGGACGATGCAAAGTGTTGGGGGAATTTAATCTTCCCTTCCATGTTGACCCAATTTTTCATTTTTACTTTTTATTCTTGTGCATTCTTCTTATGGTCTGATATAGTAAGGGGTTGATGACAGTTCATTTTATATTCTATTACTATACATATTTATTTATGAGTAGTTCTGACCCCAAAACATCAGGCTACCCCTGTTCCCTTTGTTTGTGTTTTTCTCTTTTTCTTTATCTTTTTCTTTCTCTCTTCTTTGCTTGAGTTGTCCCTCTCATGTGTGACAATGCCTTTCTTCAACACTCCAATTTTCAGAAAATGCATTCATTGCCAACGAATCTTTTCTTGAAAATAATCGCAAATATTTCTTCAAAATCATATTCTCAACTTGGAACCCTAATTGAACATGTTTCCTTCATCATGGATTCATAAACAAAGGACTTGAAAACCTTTCTCCAAAGCGGGATCAGCTTTGACCTTCCCCTCGTGTGGGGGCATATTCTTCCTTTCAAATTCCTTGATGAAGTGAACATCTTTCAAAAGGATCCCTTGATGATGGATCGATTTGAGAAAGAAAATATCCACTTTCGAGCTGTGTGTCCCTTGAGTGGACCCCTTCTTCACGATGAGTTCCCGAGGGACCCCTTTGAAATTCTTCCAAATTAACAACATTTTGTACAATTGTCTGCTTACTTTCCTACATGGCTACTTCTTGACTCTGCAGAGTTTGTTTTCCTAGGTTTCCTCCATGCAAGATATCTTGGGGGATGCCTCCATGAAGGTCTGAGAGCCTGTAGGGAACTTCCTTTGAGCCTCCTCCATACAAGAGATCTTGGGGGTGGCTCCCCTACAAGACTGCGGGTTTGTAGGGCGCTTTCTTGGGTTTCCTCCATGCGAGAGATCTTGGGGATTACCTTCCCTATAGGTTTGCGGGTCTATAGGGAAATTTTTTGGGTTTCCTTCATGTGAGAGATCTTGAAGGACACCTTCCCTACAGGTCTGTAGGTCTATAGGACGCTTTCCTGGTTTCCTCCATGAGAGAGTTCTTAGGGGACATCTTCCTTGTAGGTTTGCAGGCCTGTAAGGTGCTTACTTCACGGGGCTTCCTTCATGTGAGAGATCTTGGGGGTTTCCTCCTTGCAGGTCCGTGGGCATATAAGACACTTTCTTTCCTCAGCTTCATAGTTCTGAGAAGCTATGGAGTCCTTCACTTTCCCTACACCTTCAGGTTCATCAGATCGTGGTCTGCTTCCTCGATGGTTCAGGTATACATTTCTAACCTTATTCATTCTTTGATCTACTTTACCGAAGCACTCATCAGTATTTGTGCTCGCTAAAGTGGGGGGAAAATGTATAGGAGTGAATTTGCACCCCTTATGAATATTCCCCTTTTTTCCTTTCTCCACTTTAGAAAACCAAATTTGGAGGCTAAATTATACATAAGCCCACTACCTTCATTCCACTTGGCACCTATTTTGAGAGTCGGTGGGGGAATTTCTATCAGGGACGCCCGTGCAGCGTGTAGACATCCCCGCAATGCACTTACGTCTCTGGCAGATTCCTACGGCTAGAGCCTGCTATTGGCAGTCAACTTGTAATGCCCTCTTTGGCCGACTAACCCAAATATGGTCATTTTCTTCATCTCTCCTTCAAATTCCCTCCTTCTACATGCTTCACAACCTCTTTTGCATCCCTTCAAGCAATCTTCAAGCATTCTAGTCTCCATTCCAGCATTCTAGCAGCACTTTTACACTCTATAGCAGCAATTACTTCACTCCATCACTTTAGTAGAGCAAGTGTGGGACAACACCATTGCAACAAAGGCTTGAGTACTCTCATTCTCTCCTCCATTAGCCTTGAGTGCTCTTGGTGGAGGTGGTAAGCTTCCCATTCCTCTCCTCTATTACTTGGTTGAGTAAGCACATTTATTGTTTTGTATTGTTTTAGTGTTCTTTATTACATTACTTTCTTTATCATAATCGCTTTCTTGGTTGTCCATGGAGGTGGAAACACCTAAACGGGGGTCTGACTGAGAAAGGCCCCAATACAGCCACCCAATAATTTTCCTCTTCTTTGTGTGTAGGTGAACGTGTTTCGGGAGCTAGTTGGTGAACGAATTCCTTTGTGAGATCATTCTTGCCACCCTAACTCCTGCATTTTTGCTTTATCACATTACAACATATTTCATTTATTTCATAGCATTGTTTTGGCCCTTTAGTAGTAGCTAGCTAGGACATTATCTTGTTTTCCAAAGTTCTACCTTGTCTCTTTTAGTTGTTTGGTCATATAGACACCAGCGCACTTGAGAAACACCAACGTGTCGCGCTATCATCCTAGGACCGCACTTTTTTCCTTGAGTAGAGAGCTTCCAGAGGCATAGTGTTGAACCCAAAAATTGGCTCACCTAGCCCCATTATGTATTTTGAGTCTGTAGAGTGATTGAAGGACCTTATAGTCCTCATCATTCTCATCCCACATTTTCTAACACCCTGTTAAGTTGAGGTGAGTTAGGGAAGCCTTCTGCTCTTGGATCTCCATGACCTAGGGCCTTGAACATGGTTGGTCCCCCTCTCTTACAACTACATCTGATGCAAACATTAAAATAGGTGTTATGAACAGTCCTTATCCACATAATGGTCCATCATTCCCTTATTCTTCCATCCAATAAAAGGGACCAACAAAAGAAAAATAATCTTGACAAAGGAAAGGATCAAAGTCAAACCATTAAAGCTAATAAATACAAAAATCAAAGTGGAAACATACAGTCAAAATGGATAGATCAAAGAAAAATGGATCATGTAAAGCATCCAATAAACATACAAATCCAAATCCAATAGTCAATGAAACTATTGAGCCACATAAAAAAAGGCTTTCAAACTATCAAAAGTGTCCACCTCCTTCAAAAAAGACTCCAACACTAATATACAAAGTGTATGAAAAAGTTGGTTCTAAATCCACTCAAATTCCCACATCCACACTCCATCATCCACCATCCAAAGTTTGGATAATAAAAAAATTTACATCCAAACTACCAAGTAATTCATCCATTTCTCATGTCCCTCACCAAAATCCAATATCTCACCTAAAATCCAAAAATCCAAAGTCCCACATTAAACATGTTCTACCGGCAACTCTCTATCATAAGGACTTTAATGGCACTCTATCGCAATGTGCATATTTAGATAAGGCCAACTCTGGTATCAAAGAGGATCACAATAACATTCATAGGTTGTATACAAGTGCTACTATTTTGGAAAAGCAACTCCTCAAGGGAAGACATTATTGGCATGCTATGACAACAACATCTGCATCAACACCGCCATGTGGTCTAGCATAATCAACAATCATTAAAATAATCAAAAATACAAAAAATAAAAACAAAGAAAAAATTAAAGGAAAAATAATTCGTCCAATAGTGAAAACCATTCTTATGGAACTTTGGGAAAGTACCATGATGAAAACCTAGAAAACAGGTGTCATGTGTAACAATTGAGAAACTTATCTTATACATAATAAATCCAACATCCTATCCATTCAATCCATAATAATCTATAATTAATTCATTCCACTTGCATCCATCTTCCCTATTCATCTTGATCTTGATAAAGACTAGGGGCACATACTTCAAAACATTCTTTTGGAAAATCTTGACATGGTCATTTTTCTTTGACCATATACTATACCCTATCATACCCTCACCTGCATAACACTATCCAAACATTTCTCTTCGGTCAAACATGTTATCCTATTATGAGATATTCCTTGGAAGTAAAATCATTTATTCTAGATCTATTTGCACAATGCCTATCCTTCACATATCCATTCCCATTGCATTGGTCCTTTTGTCTAATCATAGTGTCCCATACATTGCTAGACACTGGGGGTAGGTACTTATATCTTGTGATGAAAAAAATCTTGGTCTATGTCTTCTAGCTCACATTGTGATCTAAGCATCATCCAAGCAATCCATATCAGTTGCATCTTGTTGACACTTCATCGTGGTATCAAAACATTCAACAAAATGTGTTCCAAGGTAGCTACAAATCTTGATCAATCTTATCTAATCAATCAATCATCATCTTGGGATGTATCCTTCCCAACCCTCATGTTGTTCCTACCTTGACACCACTATCTTTGCATTGTTGTGTATCCTCAACAATGTTATCACTATGAGCAATCACTCAAATCGATCAATTTCCTAATCATAAGTATCTATCAATATCAGTTATCCCTATCAGCTATCATTTTTCTTACTAGGTTGTCACAACTAGATTGGATGTCTTATATGAGATGCCTCATTTCTTGAAACCAGACAATATCCTTAATCCCATAGGAAAACACTCATTGATTGGAAAGAAGATCTAAATGGATGTTAACTCATTTGGTCTAGCTAGTCTTATCTTTTTTATTTGATTTATCTTTGGTTTTGTTATTATGTACCTTGAGGAAGTCCACAAGGGATGAGAGGAGCAATGATGGATCATGACCTTTTACTCTTTGATTTATGTTTGTGGTTTATCTTGGCAATATGACTGGGGCAACTAAGTTCCTTATGTATGATTGGGGTTCCATATGACATAATCAAAATATCCTATGCAAGTTAAAGGTCATCTAACGCTTTCTTGCATCGGGATAAACATGCTTTGTGGTTACTTCCTCACATATTCCGACAAGGTTCTATTGGACCACTAGTGTGTGTTATGACATTCCTTGTCTGCAATGTGTCTATTTATGAAAAGGGATAACATTTCACACCTCGGTCTATGTTATACCTTGGTTTTCGTTATTCATTTCCAAATAAAACACTCTATGATGATAATCATGCACTAAAATTAAAGCTCAAAATCTATCAGAAAAATCCTACATCAATTTCAATTACTTTTATCCATCTCATTCCAATCAAACTAACTATTCTTCACTTCTTACTACCCTTTTATTCTCACTTGTTGGTAAATTTGGCTCAATTTTTTAGATTTTTTACCAAATCTCCCAAGGGGGCACCAATCATCTCAATCATCTCATCTTTTCTAATTTTTCATTCCTCACCCAACTAGGGTATATCATCTTCTTCATCCCTCCTAATTTTTCTTTCTTCACTACTTTTCTTTTCTTTGAAACAATGCTATAAAAATGCATTGTCTCAAGAGGGGCAAAATGTAGACACTAAAAATTGTCTTAATTAAATAATCTTATTATTTAATTAGATTAACCTCTTTCCTCTAAGTTAATATTTCTTCTTATTAATATAATTAAATAATTTTAATTATTTAATTATTCTAACATTTCTCTAAGGTTAATTAAACAATTTTAATTGTTTCTAAGTTAGTTGACCACTTTTGATTAAATAAATATCTATAATTATTTAATCTCTAATATTGGTTATAATTAATTAAACATTATTATTTATTTAATTTTCTAATTTCTAAATTCTTCTATAGTTAAATAAATAATGTTATTCAAGCCTAGAATTTGATAGTCTATTTGACCATTTTTTGAGACCGTATAAATTGACTTGACTTGCTATATTTTTATATAATTGTCTATATGACACTTTAAATTATTATTAAACCATAAAAATTTATTATAAGCAATATATATATATATAATGTTTATTATAAAAATATAAATTTATTTAAAATATTTTCAAATGTGGAATATAATTCTTTCTAATTTTTAAAATACTTTTAACAATAAATTTAAGATTTTGATTATTTTTAATATGAATTTAGAAACTTTAAATAGAAATTTTTTAAAAAATAGAATATAATTGGTTTTTAACTTTTAACATATTTTTAACAAGATTTATCCTTAATATGAATTTAGAAACTTCTTAATAAATTTATGATTTTTAGATTTATTATTGTTTTCTAATTTTACATTATTTTACTAATATATATATATATTGATATGAGTAATAACATAAGAGGAAATTTTATTTTTTTAAGATACAAATTTGTTGTGTTTTACATGATTGGAGAGCTTCTAATTTTATTGGTGAGCATTTGTATGTTTTTGAATTCATCTGAAATTTTATTTTTTCTTTTATAATTTTTTTTATTTTTTATTTTTTAAAGGTGATTGGAGAGCTTCCAATTGTATTGGTGAGAATTTGTATGTTTTTGAATTCCTCTAAAATTTTATTTGGCTTTTATAGTGATTTTTAATTTTTATTTATGATGACGATTTTTATTTACGAAGCTACAACCATGTGGGGTTTATTGTTATTTTTAAGAATTATGATTCCTATAAAAAAAAACTTAATTAATTTATATGATACATAATAATGTATTTTATAAAATAACCAAATTACTTGCATTACATTAAAAATAGAATTTTATTTTATTTTATTTTTTGTTCTGTAATAGATGATTATATTGATATATGTCAAAAATACAACCGTCTGCGGGAGCAGGATCCATCAGATTTTTCAAGGCTTGATTTCCATCAAAACAAAAACAAACTAAACTTGCCCCTTCTACCCAACAGCACTCCAAAATCCCTACAAGCTTGAATAGAACATGGATGGCTATTTACATATTTTCAGACAAAACAGCCCATGGTTGGGTAGAAACATCGAAAACAATAGAAAAAATAATTTACCCATTGACGCCACAAAACCAAACACCCATCCCACATCACATAAATCCATTGGCCTTAGCGAAGGCATCGAATTTGACCACCCATTTCAAACCATCCACTTCCACCAGCCACATCATCTTCTTAAGGAAATTTACACTAACTGTTGCAATCATCCTATGGCGAACCAGCGCCATGCATTTCAGGTCCAAGAGGAACGGGTAAATCTTGATGACCTTGCCCGGTTTCTTGACCAGCTCCAAGTCTTTAGGCCACAGCACTCCAACCCTAGGAATCGCCACCTTAAGTATCTCGTCCATACCCTCCATCAGCCCCTTCTTAAACAATTTGCATACCAGTGACATGGCTTCATCTTTTTCCATGTGGATGTCTAGTAGGGAGGCAAGAAACCTTGAAATAATCTGAGAATTCACCCTGAAGGTCTCGTGTGGCACCAAATACCCCTTCTCCAAAACCATCTTAACAACCACCACTGTATGGGGGTCAATATTAAGCATAATGCACTTAAGGCACTGGTTGGAAACACCACCAAAGGCATTTTGTCACCCTTTACACCCCAGTTGTATTGGGGTGTCGACACCAAAGCTAACCAGAGAATCCATAGACATGTGCACTGTGAACTTCGTCCGCTCTGCCATTGATCATTATCCCCACCCTTACCAAGAGTTGAGAAGAAAGGAGATCACTACGCTAGTTTTACCACCTTCGAGAAAGCTTGTGTCTTAAATGCATGAGAGATTATCACGCTATGCAATGTTAAATTGCCACCCTTTGCTACCCAAACAACTATGACCTGTCATCATTCGAAGGCATGAGTACGCCTTTTCGTGTGATGGGCTGACATGACATGATGGAGTGTAATGCCCACATCCTTCCCAAGTATGAAATAGTTGTTTCATATTGTCTTTCACTTGCGGAGATACAGACTCAGAAGCCCATGTGAAGCCTACTGACTGGGCACAAATGACTCCTTGATCACCCATCCTCGCCCCACAAGTCAAACTTTCCACAATCCATGTGGAAAGTTGCCCTCCCTTCCTCCCACTAGAAATTTATATTTTTTATGATTCATAAAATCAATAATAATGTTTAATATAGAAAAAAAATTATTAAAAAATCATAAATTTAATATTTTTTGATAATTTATATTTTTTATAAAACGTCAAATGAAAGGTATTTAAATAATCAAACTGTCACAATTTTTTTATGAGGGGTGGTCGTCAAGTTTAGGGTTGATGTTATTTATTTAATTATTCATGTGGGTGAAAATAAATAAATTTTATTTATTTTAATTCCACTTACCTTTCATCTTCCACTTTCCTCTCCACTTAACCATGCTTTTCTCTCACAAGTTAACTTTTCTCCATTTTGAAAATATCTAATCTTGTTTATAATTAAATAAATATTTCCATTTATTTAATTAACTAAATTCCTAAATTCTTTCATAAATAAATGAATATTCATATTCATTTAATTATTCATGTGGGTGCAAATAAATAAATAAATTTTATTTATTAATTAAACTTACCTTGTTTTTTCAAATCTTTCCATTTTTTTCTCTCCTTTCAATTTTCCTTCATTTTTGGAATCTAAATCTTTTTCTAATTTTTCAAATTTCCTCCATCTTAGAAAAATCTTCAGTTATGAAATTAGAAATTTCATGTGCACCATTATCCACCATTTTAATTAGATAATTCTTTATTATCTCTTCTACAATTAAAATGGTAACTTTCTCCTCATCTCATCCATTGATTTTTGCTTTCAATCTTGATTGTCATTTTCTATTGAATCCTCCATAAATACAATTATTCATCACCATTTTCAAGCTAACCACATTCTTTGAGATTTTTCTATCATTCGTCTACATTGAGCTTACAACAGATTGTGCACACTTGATATCTGAGAGCAAACAAGCAAGATCAAGAAGAACAATGAAGGAGAACCAACTTTGACATAGGAGTTGAGGTATTATTGATTTATCATTTGAGTTTTTATGTTATCTTATGCTTCATTGTAGATTAGGGTCATTTAGGTCTTGAATTTTGACAGATTTGCAGTTGTTGTCCATGGTTCACACCTTTTCTCTTGATTTCCCTTTCGAAAAATTGTTATCAAGCAAGTGAACATAGGTATGATCGTATGCCCCTTTAGGAATTATGGGAACTTGATTGGTTGTGGATGTTTTAAATTATTATAAGACTCACTTTCTAGTGTCAAATAAGTATACAACTCATTCACATGCATGAAAGGTAGAAGGATTCACTTGGGGTTTTAAGATAGCATCATACTCACTTTTCAATATTCCCCTTTGTATTGACCCAAAAATATGTTTTTATAAATAATATCATATCTAAAACATCTCAATATAATTTGATGAAATGTTGAAAATACATTAACTAAATTTGCTAAAAACAAAACACAATTTGACAATTTTTGTATAAACATTGAATGAATTTCTAAATATGTTGGGTCTTATCCATATTAATAAAATATGTAGCAATAATCTTAAATAAAGAAAATATAACATAAAAAAGAGAGATGCTAAAATATAAAAAATAAAACTCTACATATTAAAGATCCTTCCTTCATAAATCCTACAAACAAAATATTAAAGAACTATGTTGAAAACCAAATTGTTGTTGCCCAAACTAATAGGTCCCAAATTTGTAAAGTGGTTGAATCCTTGCACCTTTTTTGCATATCTTTCCATTTTTTTGCCATCATAGATAGCCAATATGAGATATTTCCTAATGGGTCTCTCTTGGTCAAGGTTTATATAGGTGTTGTCCCCTTCATTTCTCATGTGTCTCTCAATGTGTTAGCAATTGCAAAAATCTAAGAAAATTTTAAGTGGGATATTTTTGTGTTATTTCCCTCTATTTTCTAGGCTTTCAAGTTTTCAAAGTTTCCATTACCTAGGTACCATTTCATTCATCCCCTAAAAATCCCAATTCTTTGTGTTAATTCCTTTGTGCATCAAAGTTAAAAGCTTGCTGGTAAATAGATCTATCACAAAAAAAAATCAATTTGACTGGTCCAATGGGTAGTGACAAATGTTCCAATAGTTAGATAAATTGTTATTGGAATAACAACTTTCCTTTGTGTTTGAGAGGGGAAAATCCCTAATATGATGGGTGTTTAGGATTTTACGTACTTTTAACTTAAAAGTACATAAAGGAAAGGAAAAGGAAAAGGGTTTTGTGTACTTTAAAAAAAAATGAATTTAAAAAACACTAGCAGTAGACGCACAAATACCAACTAGAATTTTATAACTCAAAAAAATTACAAGGGGGTTTCACTACAAAGTATGTTTTGATATGTATCGATGATAAAAGAAGAATAACAAATCTCAACATACGAAGAGATAAATTGCTTCAACACATTCAAACCAAGACACCAATATATGTGTGTGTTTCATTACATCGATTGCATTGATTTACAAGTGTTTGAATAGATGAACAATGGTTTCCACAATTACACAGAGGGATTACCAATTTAATATTTAATAAATTAGTAATAATAACTCAAAAATAAGTTTAGAACATACGAACCAAATGCACTCTTTATTATCTTTATGAAATTGTATAATTTCAAGAATTCTTCTATACAAAGCATCAAACCATAAGTCCTCCAAAAATTCTCTCCAAAAGTCCTAAAAATTTCCCCCTCATAAGAGTCCCCCTTTTACATTTGAAATAGCCTTGTATTTATAGGCTTCTCTGGGCAAATACTTGGCAACTACCTTTTTGAAATACAACGGTTTTGAAAATAGTAAACCTTTTTAGGTCATATTTTACATCACTTTTCCAGAAATAAGGTTCATTTTCTAACTTTTAGTTACAACAAGTGACATAAGTCACTTTTCCAAAAAGACAACTTGAAACCTGTAATTTCAAAAAAAGAATAAGAACTATCAATTTTGTCAAGATAGATAAAACTTGACCTTTGAAGAGATTCATTATAATTTTATTTGGAACATCTACTAATGGTCTCAATGATCAAAATAGTGTAATGAAACACATTAGATACCAAGTTTGTTTCCAAAAGAGCAATTCCTCTACCTCATTTAGCTTCCCTTCTTTATGAACATGATTGTGCTATAAGTTATTGGATTTAATTTTATACCCCTTTTAATAATTTCCAAAAACAATCGAAGAGTCTCTTATATATTGCCAACACAAATTTCATTCATGATAACAAACTTAGAATTTTACTTGCATTCACCAACTCTACATCAAACACTAGCCGTGCATTTCCTATTATTTCACCAGCTCTTTATAGTCAAACTTCTTTGCCACTAACATGCATTCCTCTATCACCAACATTTCATCCACTTATCACTTCTCCCACTCCTAAGTGAAATTTTGAATGTTTTTTTTATAGGTAAATAGCTGCTAAGGGGTAGCACCCTTTGTATTGATCATCAAAAAATTACATTGAAAATCAACCCATTTATGGACTACACCACCCAGCCCCACAGGTCAGTTAAACCAAGATGCCTATAACCAGGCCTCACAAACTATAAACAAGTTTTCCCCTATCCTCATAATTGCTAGCAATCCCCAAATCTTGGGCAGATTTTACATTATATTTGGAGTGGGAGATGTTATGGCAAGCAGCCAAACCATTGCAGGAATTTTTCTTTTTCTTTTTCACCTCCACCCAGGCTTCATTATTATCTTCTTTGGATTGTTGAGGATTTATTGGTATTGTAGGGGGAGAAATGGAATCCCTACCTTCACATGAGTTTGGCAGGTAGTCGGTTGAAGTGGCCTCCTTTAAATTTATCCCAACAGCTGGAGTGTCCACCGAATTGGGACAAGGAATTTGGTCAACTAGTGATATTTGATGTGCCTCCAAATAGTCACCATGAATCACATGTTCCTGAGGGGAGTTTGAAGCAACTATGTAGTGCTCTGGTGTAGTATCCTTCCACCATGTAGTAGTGCGTGAAACCTTTTCTTTGTAGTAAGGGCAATGTGCAACAAGGTGACAAGTATTGAACTCCGACACCAAAAAGGGATGCCTTCATAGTCCAGTTGTTGAACCCAGCACTAACCATCCACCCTAAGGGTTATCTCTGTTGGAAGATCCCTTGAAGTATCCAAATCAACCAAAATCCGAGCATATGTTGTGTGCATGAAATCCAATGATTCTGTATCAATCACCAAATGTTTCCCCAATGCATCCCTGATTAATTTTAAAAAAGCATCACTCCAAAAATGGAGTGGGAGATTTGGGAGATGCACCCAAATCAGTTTGGCATTGAAGGCCTCTATCGATGGGTTGAAAGTAGGGTGCCATGGTTTGGTGAGCAGAAGGTGTTGGCCCCAAGCCCATGTATTGTGCAAGACAGTGTTTCGGTCCTCCACCTCATCAAATGCAGCGATGAAAAAGCCCCCTGCACAAGGGTAAATTTTGAGATCATCCTTAAGAGATGGTTTCCAAGATTCATTGATCCATTGGTGGAGTTCAGGAAGGCTTGGCCATAGGTGCCAAAACCTATAGATAAGCCTATGCACAGCAAAGTAGTCCTAATTTTTTGCAATTTCTGATTTAATATCACCATCAAAGTTGAAATCGATAGGATTGTCGATGGCTTTGATGGGCCCTCTTGGTGCAGGAGCACCTAGAAATCTTAGGCATTTATGAAGTCTAGGATGCTTTTCTTTTGTTTTGTTTTTTATCAAGAAGGTCATGTTGACCATTTAGTTAGTATTTGAGGTTTATGTATAAGTCTTGATCTATTGTGATCAGTAGAATAAGAAGTGGAGAGGATGGATGAGTTTAGGAACTCAACTTGCTTAGGTTGCTAGCAATTGGCAAAAATTGGAAAACACAGTGGATTCTATAACTCTTGCCATTATGCAACTAGTAAGTCCGAACAAGGGAGGATAACTATTTGAGGAACCTATTTAAAGTGTTCCTCGACCTGGAAACAAGGTTGGAAGCATTAGCATTGTAAGAAAACTTTGTGAATTGGCAGTAAAATAGTGTTTTGTGAGTCATTTTCTATTGTTTTGCTTCAAGGAAGAGCTTTAATGGATTGAATTAATTATTGTTTTGTATGGAGGATGTAGTGTTGTTAGTCTTCTAATCTTGTGTGTCATTATTTAGTTCCATATTTCATTTTTAATCACTGTTTGTAGATATTCTTGATTTAACCCTGTTGCTGGTCTGAACCAGACAGTCTGGAAAGAATGGAGTGTTAGGCCACTTTCCCACCGTACAAATTGTATGGAATTTTGGGAATAGTGTCTAGACTCCATGTGTGTACATATGGTAGGTTTTAGGGTTGGTGTGAGCACGGAAGTTGTCAGCAAAGTCTTGCCCTAGGCGAGCCAGGAAGAGTCCGGCTAGGGAAGACAAGGAGTGCAAGGCACTTAACTTGCAGGGAGTTTGTTTCTTGTTGTATATCCTCTTTGAGAAGGTAGGGGAAGGTCTTACCAAGGTCTGGTAAGTAGGAGGAGGTTCCACTAATTCTTTTGGTGAGTGAAAAGGCTTGACAGATTGAAGGAAACCAGAAAATGGCTTAAAACCCTAGTTTATGTCCATTTTCAAGATTTGGCTTTGTACGGCTGATAAAGGCCCAAAACCCCAAAAATATTTGAGAGGTGTGCAATTGAACCAAGTACCTCAGAGAAAGAATGAGGTGTTCTTGAAAAAAATTTGAGCTAAGACAAGTTTACTCGGAGATGGAGGCCTAATTGGGGCTCTTGGCTAGTAGCCTTTTTAACCCTAGATGAGGGTTTGTATGAAAGCGATGAAAGGGTGGAGTGTTGTAAACCTTCCAAAACCCTAGGAGGATGGTTAGAAACTATTGAAGGCATCTCTATACCCCTGCAAGGTCTAATTGAGAGTTGAGGTGTTGTTAGTCTTTAGGGAAAATTAAAGGCTAAGGAAGAGTTATAGTTTTGGCACCAAGTGTGACTTGGTTGGCAGGATATGACTTGATGGTTGGGTTGGCAAGGTGAACCAGGGGATTCTACACAAGCAGTAGGTCCTATAGGTTAATGTGGTGGAGTGTGACACAATAGGGTCTTCCTAAACAAGACCCAAAAGCATGGAACAGTGAGTGTTTTCCATCCAACCCTCCATATCAGATTGGTATCAGAGCAAGCAAAAGATTTGGGATTGGCCATATATGTCAAAAGTTGAGTCTAGTGATTCTACCATCATGGTGACAAATGCAGAGTTGGCCAAGATGGTCGAAGGACAAGAGGAAGACAATAGGTTGTTGAGGGAAAGAATAGACCAACTGGAGCAAGCATTGAATGAAGCGCAGTTTGAAGGAAGGGTACCAAAGAAAGAAGAGGTTGCAGAGGAAGACAAGATCCCTGAACTTGACCCTATTTTGAAAGAAGAGCCTTTCTTGAAGGCATTGAAGGCTTTGAGTGGAAAAGCACTTGAAGGCATACCACTATTTAGTGGAAAAATGGAAGCTGATTTAGTTGTGGATTGGATAGAGGGAATGGAAAAACATTTTGAGTGTGATGGGGTCATAGAAGCACAGAAGGTAAAGGTGGCCAAATCAAGGTTAAGAGGATCTGCCTTGACATGGTGGAAATTCATTCAAATAGAGAGGGAAAAGGAATGCAAGAAGCCTATCTCAACTTGGAAAGGTATGGTTGCAAAAGTGAGAGAAGCATACATGCCAGATGATTATGAGATTCAGTTGCATAAGAAAAGACAAAGTTTGAGGCAAAGAGACCAAGATGTGAACACTTATACTGAGGAGTTTCAAAAACTTTGTATGAGGTCTAATGTGACAGAGGATGAAAGTCTTAAGGTGGCTAGATACCTTAATGGATTGAAGTGGAACATCCAAGAGGAGATGACTCTTTTAAGTCCTAAAACAATACACCAATGTTACCAATTAGCTATTAAGATTGAGGAAAGAAGCAAGAGGAAACAAGAACAGGCTTCTAAGGGCAGAGGATAAGGTAGAGATCAAAGAGGACACATAGGTGGATACCAAGGTAGAGGAACTGAACAAAGAAATCAAGGAGAGTCTAAACTCACAGAGCATGGAGGTGAAACAACTTCTAGAGGAGGATATAATAGAGGTAGAGGTCCTCAAGGAGGTTCAAATAGAGGAAGAGGAGCAGGCAGAAGTAGTTCATACTTTGCCAATATGAAATGTTATAACTGTGGTCAAGTAGGTCATCCAGCCTATAGGTACCCGGAGAAAGCATCTTCATCAAATATTGAGAAGAGAGTGGCATATGCACAAGAGGACAACATGAGTGTCAAATCACCAGAGGTTAGTCACATTGAATCAGAAGTGGGGGAGAATATGATGTTTAGTAGAGTTTTGATTAGACAACCGGTCAAGGAAGAGCCTTATTTAGAGTGAGATGCAAAATACTTGGGAAAGTATGCAAGGTTATAGTGGACTCAAGGTCTACTGACAACATAATCTTAGAGGAAGCAGTGATGAAATTGAAGTTGGAAAAGGTACCCCACACTAATCCCTACAAGGTGACATGGTTGAACAAAGGACAGAGTGTTCTTGTCAATGAGCAAACAACAGTGGAGTTCTCCATTGGAGGGTACAAAGACAAGCTGATTTGTGATGTATTACCCATGGATGCATGCCATCTTCTATTGGGAAGACCATGGCAGTATGACAGAGGTGCCATCTATGATGGAAAATCCAATACTATCTCATTCAAGAAGGATGGAAAAACATTCAAGTTGCAGTCACTGTTAGATGAAGAAGAAGGATAGTCAAAGACCCCTAGTGTCTTATTAAGCAGTGGCAAAGAGTTCATTAACAACCTACATCAAGGAGGTGAAGGATATGTAGTCATGGTACAACCCAAGGAAGAGAACAAGGCTGAGAAAATAGTCATACCCGGAGCAGTCCAGAAGTTGCTTGAGAAGTATAAGGACATAGTGAGTGATGGAACACCAGCAACCTTACCTCCACAAAGAGCCATCAGTCATCAGATTGACTTCACACCAGGGGCTTCATTACCAAACAAAGCATCCTACAAGCTTAGCCCGGATCAAAACCTAGAGGTGGCTAGACAAGTGCAGGAGTTATTGGATCAAGGATTTATTAGGAAGAGTATCAGCCCATGTGCAGTACCAGTGGTCTTAGCAACCAAGAAAGGTGGTAAGTGGAGATTATGCACTGATTCTAGGGCAATAAATAGAATCACAATCAGGTATAGGTTCCCTATTCCTAGAATTGAGGACTTGATGTATTGTCTTGGAGGAGCTTAGTACTTTACCAAGTTGGATCTCAAGAGCGGATACCATCATATCAGAATCAAGGATGGAGATGAGTGGAAAACAGCCTTTAAGACAAATGATGGGTTGTATGAGTGGAGAGTGATGCCATTTGGTCTCTCTAATGCCCCTAGCACATTCATGAGGCTCATGAATGAGGTGCTTAAGGACTTTACAGGGATATTTGTGGTGGTATATCTTGATGATATACTCATTCTTAGCAAGACAGCAAAAGAACATCTAAAGCATGTGGAGATGGTTCTTAGAAGATTGCAAGAAGAGAAGTTAGCCATCAATCTAGAGAAATGTGAGTTCTTCAAATAAGAGCTTGTGTATTTGGGGTTTGTAGTATCCCAAGGAACATTGAAGATGGACCCAAGCAAGGTGGAAGCTATACTAAACTGGCCAACACCAACCACAGGGACAGAGGTAAGAAGTTTTCATGGATTGGCTCAATTTTATAGAAAATTCATAAGGAACTTTAGTGGCATATGTGCACCAGTCCTAGATACAATAAAAGGTGGTTTAAAGACCAAGTTTAAGTGGACTCAAGAAGCTGAGAAAGGTTTTGAGAAACTGAAACAAGAAGTGGCCACTCAACCTATTCTCTTATTACCTAATTTTGACAAGTTGTTTACTGTGGAATGTGATGCTAGTGGAGTTGCAGTAGGAGTACTCGGCCAAGAAGGCAGGCCTGTGGCTTTCTTTAGTGAAAATCTCAATGAAGCTAAGACTAAGTACTCTACCTATGATCTAGAACTGTATGCTTTAGTGCAGTCACTTAGGAAGTGGAGACATTATCTCCTACCCAAAGAGTTTGTGGTGTTTACTGACAATCAAGCACTTAGCTACATCAACACTCAAGAGAAATTGAGCAATAGACATTTGAAGTGGATGGAGTATCTTCAAGCCTTCACATTTACCATTAAACACAAGAAGGGACAAATGAAAAAGGTGGCAGATGCACTAAGTAGAAGATTGCTGACAGTGCAAGAGATACAGATCAAGAGCATTGGAATAGAGAGTTTCAAGGATCTATATGGGGAAGATGACTTCTCGGAGGCCTACAAGGTATGTTCTGACTTTGAGAATCATTTTCAAAGCCAATACTCAGAGTATACATTGCAAAGTGGATTTTTATTCAAGGGAAATCAGTTATGTGTGCCAAAAGGTTCTATGAGAGAGAATCTTATCTAGGAAAAGCACAGTGGTAGTCTTAGTGGTCATTTTGGCATCAACAAGACAATGGAACTAGTGCAAAGGTTTTACTACTGGCCCAAGTTTCCAAGGGATGTCAGGAGGTATGTGGAATAGTGTGTAGTTTGTATGAAAGCCAAAGGGGGAGCTAGCAATGCAAGTTTGTATCAACCTCTACCCATTCCCAATAGACCATGGGAGTGTGTTAGCATGGATTTTGTTGTAGGACTCCCTAAGACTAAGACAGGGTTTGATAGTGTCTATGTGGTGGTAGATAGATTCAACAAGATGAGTCACTTAATTCCTTGCAAAACTACTCATGATGCTAGTTACATTGCCCATCTCTTCTTCAAGGAAATTGTAAGGATCCATGGATTGCCTTTGAGCATTGTATCAGACAGGGATGTGAAGTTTATGAGTCACTTTTGGAAAACTCTATGGAGCAGATTAGGTACCAATCTATCCTTTGGATCAGCTTACCATCCTCAGACTGATGGACAAACTGAGGTAGTTAATAGAGTGTTAGGTAACCTTATCAGATGCCTAACCAAGGAGCATGGATAGACATGGGACTTGGTCATATCATAGGCTGAGTATGCATACAATGACAGTGTGAATAGGACTACAGGGAAGAGTCCTTTTGAAATAGTGTATGGGATGCACCCAAGAGGTGTGTGTGAGCTCAGAGATCTAGGAGCTATGGAGCATAGGAGTGGAAATGTAGAGGACTTCACTCAAACCATGAAAGAGATTCAGGAGCAGGTAAAGAAGACAGTCACCTAAGCTACACAAAAGTTGAAGGATAAAGTAGATTTGTCAAGAAAAGATTTGCAATTTGCAGTAGGAGATTATGTCATGGTTCACCTCAACAAATCCAGGTTGCAGAAGGGAACATCAACCAAATTGCAGATGAAAAGAGTAGGACCATGCAAGGTGTTAGCCAAGTATGGGAAAAATGCATACAAGGTGGAATTACCTACAGATTTAGGCATCTCTCCAGTGTTCAATGTTGTTGATCTGATCAGATATAAGGGAACAATCACCAACATGGATCAGAACAGCAGGGATATCTTCAAGGATGTAAGCAATATAACCTTACCTACTCAAGACAAGCTTCAGGCAGAAAGGATTTTGGAGTCAAGAGTGAAGAAAACTACAAGGCATAAGGTGTATATGGAGCATCTTATCAAATGGAAGAACAAACATGAATCTGAGGCTACTTGGGTAGATGAAGCTGAGTTCAAGAAGTAGGGAATTGATGTGACACTGCTCTCTCCTCACATTCCTTATTGCTTGTGCAGAGAGGGGGAGAATGGTGCAGGAGCACCTAGAAATCTTAGGCATTTATGAAGTCTAGGATGATTTTCTTTTGTTTTGTTGTTTATCAAGAAGGTCATGTTGACCATTTAGTTAGTATTTGAGGTTTATGTATAAGTCTTGATCTGTTGTGATCAGTAGAATAAGAAGTGGAGAGGATGGATGAGTTTAGGAACTCAACTTGCTTAGGTTGCTAACAATTGGCAAAAATTGGAAAACACAGTGGATTTTGTAACTCTTGCCATTATGCAACTAGTAAGTCCAACCAAGGGAGGATAACTGTTTGAGGAACCTATTTAAAGTGTGCCTCAACCTAGAAACAAGGTTGGAAGCATTAACATTGTGAGAAAACTTTGTGAATTGGCAGTAAAACAGTGTTTTGTGTCATTTTCTATTTTTTTGCTTCAAGGAAGAGCTTTAATGGATTGAATTAATTACTGTTTTGTATGGAGGATGTAGTGTTGTTAGTCTTCTAATCTTGTGTTTCATTATTTAGTTCCATATTTCATTTTTAATCACTATTTGTAGATATTCTTGATTTAACCCTGTTGCTGGTCTGAACCAGACAATCTGGAAAGAATGGAGTGTTAGGCCACTTTCCCACCGTACAAATTGTACGGCCTTTTGGGAACAGTGTCTAGACTCCATGTGTGTACATATGGTAGGTTTTAGGGTTGGTGTGAGCACGGAAGTTGTCAGCAAAGTCTTGCCCTAGGTGAGCCAGGAAGAGTCTGGCTAGGGAAGACAAGGAGTGCAAGGCACTTAACTTGCAGGGGAGTTTGTTTCTTGCTATATATCCTCTTTGAGAAGGTAGGGGAAGGTCTTACCAAGGTTTGGTAAGCAAGAGGAGGTTCCACTAATTCTTTTGGTGAGTGAAAAGGCTTGACAGATTGAAGGAAACCAGAAAATGGCTTAAAACCCTAGTTTATGTCCATTTTCAAGATTTGGCTTTGTACGGCTGATAAAGGCCCAAAACCCCAAAAATCTTTGAGAGGTGTGCAATTGAACCAAGGACCTCAGAGAAAGAATGAGGTGTTCTTGAAAAAAAATTGAGCTAAGACAAGTTTACTCGGAGATGGAGGCCTAATTGGGGCTCTCGGCTAGTAGCCTTTTTAACCCTAGATGAGGGTTTGTATGAAAGCGATGAAAGGGTGGAGTGTTGTGAACCTTCCAAAACCCCTAGGAGGATGGTTAGAAACTATTGAAGGCATCTCTATACCCCTGCAAGGTCTAATTGAGAGTTGAGGTTTTGTTAGTCTTTAGGGCAGATTAAAGGCTAAGGAAGACTTAGAGTTTTGGCACCAAGTGTGACTTGGTTGGCAGGATATGACTTGATGGTTGGGTTGGCAAGGTGAACCAGGGGAGTCTACACAAGCAGTAGGTCCTATAGGTTAAGGTGGTGGAGTGTGACACCATAGGGTCTTCCTAAACAAGATCCAAAAGCATGGAACAGTGAGTGTTTTCCATCCAACCCTCCCTATCACCTCCCCAGTCGCGATCTATGTTGAGATCCTTGTTGCAAATTTTCTCCCCCACGGATTTTGATTCTCTTTGCAGATCCGTTGTCACTGCCACAGCCCTTAGCCAGCGCTCCAGAGTCATTTAGTGCCCGTGAGATATTCCTTTGTTGCAAACCTGGGGATGCCATAGGAGGAAGATGGTAACCCCTACCACTCGGATCAGCGTTCATGCCTGACCGCTGGCCATCCCGCCGCATATTTGAATTTTGATCCATGCCCGTAGGTTTCTCTTCGCCGTCCTTTTCACCCCTGCATAGAGCAGCTTTGAAATTTTGGCCATGGGGGAACATGCCCAAACCCCAGCTGCCATCTACACAGGAGCTCTCAGATTTTTGACAGGGAAAAACCTTGCCCCTATCTAGATCGATGTCGTCACTGGCCTTCGTAGCAGATATAGAGCCCAGAGCGCATCGCATTTTTGGGAGCCCGAGATTTTGGAGAAAGTTAATCCACGAGAGTTGATTTTGGTATTTTATGTGAAATTTTGAATATTTTATTGACAATATTAAAGTCAAATAATTTCCCATTCTTCTTCAACTTTCCTGTATAATACACTTGACACCTTATTTCCTCAAGCAACCTTTTTTCCAACAAACTTTCTTATTGGCAATCCCTTAATAGCAAGGCCATTGGGGAAGGTCCTCATATTGTTTCCATGTTCCATCTCTTGTTTCATTTTGTCTATTAATACAAATGTTTCTTCAATCTTTTCCAATAAACCATGGTTAGGATTTCCACGAATACCTTCCATTTCACATGAATGGGAAAATCATCTCCATCTTCACTTTTAGATATGTGATTTTCTTATTAGTACTTGCCAATACTATTTGCAATGAGTTGTTTTTTTCTTAGTTAACTAGTTATTAATAATTCATTTGTCAACCAATCAAAAACAAGATTTTTTTCTCAAATAAAATAAAATTCAATTTTATAAAGTAAACTTGTAAAATATTTAATTTTATAAATTATAAAAATTATTTATTGTGATTATGATTGGCTAAAAAATTTTGTGTGTTATTGACGGATTTTTAGGAAAAGTGAAAGTGAACTATTATTTTGCCTATTTTTTAGAAAATTAACTATTATTTGCCTATTTTTTAGAAAATTGAACTATTATATTTCTAAATTTTCTCCATAATTCTAACAGAACTATTTTGCCTATTATTTAGTGCATACCCTGGCGAAATTGAACTTAGAATTAAATATATATATTTATATATAATGTACTCTTTCTTCAAGTAATAAATTAAAGATAAATAAGATAAGAAAAAATAAAAATAAATAAATAAAACTTCTTCCTACTCTAGTGTAAATAATATAAATAAGAATGATGAAATGGAAGAAGAAAAAGGTAGACTAGTAATAAATTAAAGATAAATTAAATAAAAAATAATAATAGTAATAATAAAAAATTAAAATTAAAATTAAAATTCATATATTGTTATTATTACAAATAACTTTAATGATAATTAATAGATTTTTTTTTATTTCACATAAATTATATTATACATATTTTTATTTAACAAACCTATTATATAAAATTTATATTTAAATAATTATTATTTAATTATTTCTTATAATTATATTATATAATCAGTGCATATAGTGGAGTAAACCCTAATGCTGTAAAATATTGTCCCTTGAATTCTGGAGTGTTAACATATCTATATAGATATATATTTATGCGGGAGTTGAGTCTGTTAAAAACACTTGATCGAAGGTAAAAACCCAGATTTAATAAAAATTATATCACATAGTCTTATTTAATGTTTAAGTTGAAAATATGGAAGCCACTAAGAATTTTACTTATAGAATAAATTTTAATAAATAAATAAAAGTGTGTATTTAAAGTTTTAATTATTGTCAATGGGTTTTTTTATTTATTTTTTATGTAATTTTTATTTTATTTTTAAATTTATATTTTTGTAATATTAAATATTAGATGTTTATGTTTATTTTGTTGTGTTTTAAATTTTTATTTCTATATTCAAATATCTTTCATAAACACAAATAGATTCTATTATACATATTGTTATTTAACAAAATGTTGTCAATAGATTTGCACCCTGCTAAATGCAATATTCAGCAACCTACTAAAACATGGAAACCTTCTTCAGATGTGGGTGATCTTAGCGAAGAAGGATTCTCCAGAGTGAGCTGGTTCTCTGAATGATAAATCCTATTCTGAATAACCTCCGAGAAAAGGGATAGAAAGATGGACTGAAATCAAAACTTACAACTACTGATGATTAACTTGTTATTTCTAAAAGAAAACAGACTCTTCCACTCACAACAATTTCTCTATTACAGTAGTTCTCACAATCTCATCGATACATGATTTCATTAATAATTTATATGAAGATTCACAAACATTGAATACATCATACAACCTGAAAACATGAAATCCTGTGCAGAAAATTCATAAAAGCATAACATTAAGGCTTCAAATCTGAAAACACAAAGCATCAAACTGTCGTTACCAATCTTGAGACAAGAAAATGGAAAGAACTCTACTGTATTACTGAAACTGAAAGAGTGTTTATCTGCAAAACTAGTACAAAAGGTTCACAAGCTCAAAAAATGTGTATGAGCAGGAACTGCAATCTGAACTGAGAAAGGAGTGCCCAAAGACTAAGTCTTTTCAAAGATATCACTCTTAAGAAACCCTAATCCGAGCTCACAAAGAAGCTCAAGGAAAAAAGCTTCAAATTGTCTCAAAAACTGCATAAAAGCAGAAAAAAGCATATTGCTTTTATGATCAAATTGTCAAGCCTCTAAAAATAGGCTGAATCTGCTTTAAAAACCCAAAAAACACCTTATCTCTCCAAGATAAGACTCAAATCTGACCAAGAGAAGAAATCAAAATGAATCTGCTAAAAATAGCAAGAAATCATAAAACAATTTATAGGAGATTGCTTTACGATTCTGCTTTACATCACTGCAGATTTTACAATTTATCTATTTTTTGCAATTTAAAGATTGTAAAATCTTTTGCAAAAAAGAAAACATCTTATTTCTCCATTACAATGCTTTGATTTTCTCAAAAATCATAAAAATATCAAAGTATAATTATCCTCTCATCAAAAACTCCAATTGATTTCTCTAAAATCAACTAAATCAAAAAAAACCCTAAGTGGACAATTGACCAAAAGATCCCTAGGTTATAACATATTTCAACATTTATATTCTCATTGTTTCACTAAAACACCTAAAATAGGGTTTCAAGACTTCAAATTTCACTAAGGCACAAAAAATAAGTCTTAAAGACTTAACATGTCGACCTAATATATGAATTGTTGACCTCCCAACATAAATCAAACTTAAGTCTTTGAATAAGCTATGATGCAATGATAATCCCATTCGAATTTCCCCATGTGCTATCTTCAATTGCGAATATTCTGGATAATCATAAGTAGCTCGAATTAGGGCATGAGGAAAAGATGGTCAAACCCTAAATCATTTTCATTTTGCACTCAACACTTTGAAGAAAAACGAGCTCTGTCTAGAAGGAAAGCGCCGCCATGATTGTGTTGAATCTGAGCTTGTGTGTTTAAGAATCATCATTTTCTCCTTCAGAAGGTCAAGCTCTTCAATGGGTAAGCTTGTTTTTGTAGTATTGTGGTTCTTCTACTTCATTTTAAAGCCAGAAAAACACCTATGGCCGAGGCTTGTTCATGCTTTTTTTTATTTTCCTCTACACTCTTATGCTTTGCTATTTACCGGCTGACCTGTATGAGCTCGGGTTTCGTCTAAAAGCTTTATGAGAAAGCTTGCTCAAGGTTTAATCTTCTTCTACGCACAAGGTGAGTTTCTTGTCATAGTTTTATCTTTTGAGACTCTTTCTGATTTACTTGATCTGTAGCCGTGGCTAAGACAACTTCTAATGCCTCTGCTTCTATTTCTTGTGCTCACTTCTACTATGAGAGCTCAACCGTCATTTTGAGAGCTCGAACTCTTGGTTTCTGGATGCTTTGTGGAGCTCTTGGTCACGGCCATACACACTCTCCATAGTCTTGAACTGGTAAGCCACCTCTCAGCCAGATATTTCCTTCTTCAGAGACTCAAAGAATCTCTCCTTTACTTATGAATTTTTGGCCATGTTCAGGCCACACCATATGTGTATCATAGAAAGCATTATTTGAGAGGTTTTGGGCTCGACCCAAAACAAGAAACTCACCATCTTGTAAATTTAAGAACATACCCGCATATGGGTATCATGAGAATTTGAATAAAACTATATTTCCTCCATTTTGAAGCTCGACCCACCACAGAAAATTTGCATTTTTATGTTTTCTTGCTGTCTCATACAAAACTTCACAAGGGTTATCACTGTAATTGCATTTTCTGTATTTTGAATGCAAACCCCAAATGTGGGTATTATATATTCATTTTGCATTCAGTTTATAAGCTCGGCCTGACTGATCATGGAATTCTTTGACATTATGTAGCTTGCTCATTGAACCCCTCTAGGGTGAATTGAAAATTGTAAAATGCAGAGTTGTGTTTTGAAACTCTAAAGTGGGTAAACAAATAGTGATGAAGAAAAATTGAACCTTTTAAAAGACCCATGTATTTTCTGAAAACTGTGATCTCCATATGTAAATCTAAAAAACATTGTGAGAATATGAGAGAACAACAAAACTGTATGTGTAAACTGAACCCGATTCTCATGGTATCTTCACTTTACTCAGCCTCCTTCATGGAAATGTTGTATAAATTCTGTTAAATTGAGCATATAATACTTTGAATACACACATTCTATTTGTATTGCATTGAAAACTCGATTACTCTTTGGTTTCTCATTTACACTTTCAGGTGTCATTGACATTGAACTCTCCTTCCACACAGAAATTCCTTTTAAATTTGATTTTGTAGATTACTTACTCAATGTATAATTTGTTCATTCTGAAAATGACTTTTATGTGTTTAAATTCTTGTCAAAACTGTGCACACTTGTCTGTCTGATACCTATAATTCCTTGTAGATGTATTTTGAAAGGACATTGCACTTGATTGTTGTCTTCTGCCAAACACTGATATATAATTCTATTTGAAGCATCATCTCAGCCAAAGTGGACTAGTTGTACCTGCTGTAACTTTTCATTAACTAACACTTCATATTCAGATATCATATTGATGTTTGTCATTCAAGTAGAAACTGAAACTCCTGCCATAAGTCTCTTTATGAAGAAAAGAACCATAGGTTCACGAATACTGGAATTGTATATGCTATTTGTATTGCTTAAATACTGACTTCATGATGCTTTCCTTTGCACTCAAAACTGTTCCCTTTTTGGATTCCTTAACCTTACCATACAGCAACATTTGCTTTTTGTTCTTGGACTTTATGTAGAGATTCTAAATTGAAACATGGTAATATTATGGACTACAACTTACCTGATTTCTTCAATGCAAAATTAACACCTTCGAGACACCTTTGTTATGCTTGCCTTTTCCACATCATTCTGGAATGATCATTTCATATTGCATCCCCTAATGCTACACTACATTGTCAGTCAAGTTGGAACTGATAGTTCATTTATTATTTGAGTGCATTGATTGTCTTTCGTATTCTTGGGCTTCAACCTGGCACTCTTCATGCATTTTTATGTTTCTCTTAACAATTGTTCCTTAAATCTGCTCTATTATGTGATGAAAATTGAAACAAAACTCTTTATTAAGGCATAATGTATGCATGTTCACTATCCTTGACTATGAAAAGAACACTGATGAACTGTAGCTTGCATGACATATATGATCATGATGAACAAATAACACAGAACCATACAACAATGTTTGATATAAATGTACTCAGCTGAATTAATTGAGTGAACTAAACTCACTGTTCACCTGTAGCTTTCAGAAAAATATCCACCTGATTGTTATGAATGCACAGTTGGTTTAGTAGCTCGATAGATAACTATGCTTTACTCTTTTAGTTGTATATCACTTCTTTTGATGAATATATGATGTAATCTTTAAATCAGCCCATTCGTAATGAATATGGGCAGCATGTCGAGCTCTACCCTTGTGGGAGCTCATTTTTCTCCACATGCTTGGTCTTCGAATAATGATCGGCATCATGATTTTACCTATACCTGCACAAGGAAACAAACAATGTTAGCATAAAAAAAGAAAATGATGTCTCTCTTTCAGCTCATTTCTCGTGTACTTCTTTGATTGCTTCAGTGTATGATTAATAGTAGGCTGCACTATTGTTGGTGACTCATATAGGTTTCTTCATAATCGGAGCCACTGACACCGCCTCTTTTCTCTTACAGGTCGACGGAACTCGAGAAGACAAAGGTGCACCATTCATCATCGACCATCGGCCAAAACAGGCAATGATGATTATGTCGTTTACTTATGTGATTTTCTTTTTGCATCTCCAATAGTGTAGTGTACTATTAATGGTGCATTGTGACAGTCACGTCCACGGCTTGTGTGGATATTTGACTTCATCTTTATGCTTTTCAATTGAAAAGAAAATGCATTTCAATGCAATGTTGTAATATCATTCTGATTCTTGCAATCAAATGAAACTATGTAAATATGAATTTCTTCATGAGATAAATGAAAGCATCTGAAAAGCTTTGTTGTTTATATGCTCAATTTTGCACTTCATTTAATTCTGGGACATCTGAATAGCACTTTGAAACTCCATTTCTTCTTTTAAGTGCACAATTGTTACTTGATGAATAATGATAAAAATGCAAAATAGCACTCAAACATAATCTGCAATTTCACCTCATGATATAATAATGTTCAGCCAACTCTACCAATCGAACTGTGGCGAAAAATTGGTAACACAAAATAATTACATAAATTTTATGTTTAAATAATTATTATTTAATTCTTTCTTATAATTGTATTATATAATCATTTCATTTTATTTAATATAGATTTTTAAAAATATATATATTTAAATTTATATTATCTAATCAATAAATATTATTTAATACAATAGTAAATTTATATTATATTATACATAGATAAATTTTATATTTATATAATTATATTTTTTCCTTCTAATTAAATTATACTATCATTTAATTTTGTATTTATTTAGTTTGATATTTATAATTTTAATATATAATTATTTTTTATATAAAATTATTGATTTTTTATATGATATAATTAAGATAAGATTAATAATTATTAATATTAATATAAATGCAAGACTATCTTTTATTCCATTAAATTAGAATAATGCATTATCCTACAATTTAAATTATAATGATTAATATATTATTTACATAATTTTAATAAAAAATAATATTAATGTGACATTTTTAAATGATTTGTTTGTACTATAATTACCAAAACTAACATTTTTTTAACATCAAGGAGGGGTAAAAACTTTATTCAATCAAGAAAACGTTACAAAGCAAGGGCGTTAAATGGCCCTATCAAGTTCAATCAAGTGATCCAATTGAAGAGATAGATCCGCGGGAAGTTGACCCCGCTCCACCACATTCCAATCATGAGTATGATCAGAAGCCCATTTAGCCAAGCAATCAGCAACACCAATCCATTCACGAGGAATATGAGTGAAAGTAATATAGTCCAGAGAAGCACAAAGAGTGAGAATTTGTTCAACAATCAAAGCCAGTTGCCAACTCACATCATCTAAATACTACCTTTTTAGTAAGTTCACCACAACCTGAGAGTCAAACTCACATATGATCCTTCGCCAACCCAAAAGACTACCCCGCTCCACAGCCAATAAAATGGCCTGAGCCTCCATAAGATTATTAGTATGAAGACCCTTATACACAGAGAAGATAAACTGAACATCCCCAAAGCTATCCCGGCCAATACCCCCAATGCCAGCATGACCCGGATTTCCATGAGAAGAGCCATCCGAGTTGATTTTTAGGATACCATGAGGAGGAGGGGTCCATCTTCCCTCCCTATTCACCTTCGGGGTAGGATGTCTACATCTATTGCACATGATTTGTCGTTGCAGAGGTGGAAGATGAAGACGATTACAACAACCAACATCATGAGGATCCACCAACATAGTCATATCACACTTAGCCACAATAGTTTCCCCTAAAGAGTGTAGAATTTTCCACCAAAACTAACATTTAATTTTATTCACAAAACTTGCATTTATTTTTATTAAATTTAAAATATTATAATTTAAAAACTATAAAGGCAAGTACTAGCCACTACGTGGCACTTGTTCAATATGTGGCCTTTTCAATTTTAGATTTTTATTATAACTTTAAAATTTTTTGGACTTTACAGATTGACCTGCTATATTTTTATATAAATTGTAAAAGATAATTATAGATAAAATATATTATAGTATTTTTAAAAATATAAAATATAATTTTTTTAATTTATAAAATATTATTAATAAAATTATCTTGATTTTTTTCTAATATGAATTTACAAACTTATTGTAAGAGTAAATTTTAGATTATCACTTTTATTACTAATAATTATCATTGTTTTATATTAATATCTAAGATTTATAATATTTTTTCTTATATTTTTAATATGAATTTAGAAATTTATTGTTAATTGTAAGAGTAAATTTAAAAAATTTGCATCATTATTTTCTAATTTTACATTCATTTTTCAATATATATAGAGAGGATATCCACATAACTAATTTTTATCTTTAAATTTATTTGTTTATAAAGAGTTTCAAAATTTAATCTTTCACATCTTACTTTTTTCAATCATAAATTCTTTTGAATTCCTATGAAATTTTATTTTGGAGAAAAAAATTTCTTTTACAAATAAAAAAATCATAATAATTTAGAAACTTATTATTAATTGTAAGAGTAAATTTAAAAAAATTGCATAATTATTTTCTAATTTTACATTCATTTTTCAATATATATAGAGAAGATATCCTCATAAATAACTTTTATCTTTCAAAAATCCTTTGACATCTTTTTTTTTTCAATCGTAAATTCTTCTAAATTCCTATGAAATTTTATTTGGGAGAAGATTTTTTCTTTTCAAATTAAAAAAGTCTAGATCATGTATAAAAATATTTTTTTCTTATAAAAATATTTTTATTTTTTTTCTTTACAATAGGGGTGTCCCCCGACCCAGCCCAACGGCCCAGCTCGTATCTTGGGTACCTGGGCGAGCTAGGGCGAGACTAGTCCCCTGTCGATGAGATCCTCGGCTGGCAAGAAAAAATAAAATAAAATTTTATTAAAGATTAAATTATTTATATTTTCTATAATTATATTTTTTAATTGTTTATTAGAATTTTTAAGAATTGTGATTCTTTTCAAATACTTTGATAATTTAAGTAATATATAATAACATATTTTAAAATAAAAAGTAAATTATTTACATTACTTTATTAAAAATAGAAATTTATATTTTTTTATTTAATATGTATGATTAATAAAATATTTTAATATACAAATTTTATTTAAATTTTTCATAAATTTAATTTTTTTATCATTTATATTTTTCTTAAAGGCATTGAAATGATCAAACCCTCATAAAATTATGATATGACAGATAAAAGTGACCATCAAATTTGAACCACCTCATGTAGTAGGCAGCCTTTTAGAGATAACAAGGGCCATGACCTGTGAAGAATACCCAACAGTGCTGGTATTTTTGTGGAATAAGGATTGACAATAAACTGTATCTGTTGCATCACCCATCATTGTTCCAACAAAATCATGGTTGAAGTTATAGATTTAAAAATTACTACATTGTTGATAACGATTCCATAAAACTCTCCATGAACTATTTAGCAAAACTCCCAATTCTGCTTGTTAGAAACTTGAAAATTTAATGTCTCAAATGACATGAAATTTTAGCTTGAAAGGTGGCCAACATTGTGTAAAATGGACTGGGAACATCCCTATAAAATTATTTCATTCTAGCTTTTATGGATTTTCATTTTTAATTTTTTATGTGACAGCTCTCTAGAATTTCGGTTGAAGTGAAGGATGGTTCTTTTTTAAATTAGCATTACCTTCCACATAAATCCAATCAGCAATGACACCTTAAATATGGATGATGACAATAACTAGAAATGCTTGTTGTTTTGGCACAAAAAGTTTAAATTTTGTGGTGTCAAAATTGTAGGCACTTAAATCTGATTAATACATTTCTTTAGAACATCATTTTTTTTTTTGTCTTTTACATTTAATTAAATAATTTTATTATATAATTAAATTAATGTTTAAATAATTTAATTGTTTATATTTTTAATTTTCCCTCTATTTCTACTTTAAATAGATAATTTCAAATTATTTAATTAAATTATTATTTCATCACACTTTTCTTTTATGTTAATTAAACATTTTTTATTATTTAATTAATTTACTAATTATTCCTCCTTTTTAGATTAATTAAATAATTCATTATTATTTAATCAATTTATTTTCTATTTTTCAATTCTCAAATTAAAAGATAATTTTTAATTATTTAATTTATCTAATTATTCTTCTCAACATTATCCTTTTCTAAATTAAATAAATTCATTTATTTTAGTTATTTCAACTTTTGCACATGAAATTAATAATTTATTTATTATTCATGTATTTCCACCTCACTTACCAAATCCCACTCACTTTGAGCTCACTCCTCAATCAATTCAATCCTCTAATCAATCAATTTTGTTTCACTAACAATTAGTCACATTTATCTCTTCAATCAATTCTCTTAGCTAACCCATATGATCAGTTAGCTCCAATCATGAAGTCAATTAACTTCTCGTCAATTCCTCTCAACCATTATGGGCCATTGTTCTACCGAGTCCTTCATCAAACCCTAACCACTGATTGGTATCACCTAAAATCTATAAATTCAACTATCATTCATCTTATTATTGTTCTCTCATCCATTGCAAGAAATTTGTATGCATATTGTATCAAAGTGTTTGTGCTAAAAATCTCAAAGCAACGACCATTATACCTTCTCTCCAAGGTGCAATTAGAAAAATAATGGAGCTAAGCTAACACTATTGTGTAAGGCTTTGTGTGTGCAGATTTGTTGTATTCTTTGGTTATGCAACTTTCTTATGCTCTATTGGTGTGATTTTGTGAGTTTGATTTGTGAATTACTTTTATTTTTTGTTTATTGTTCACATTCACAATCAATTTCTAGGTCATACAAAAATGAGGCTCACAAAACCTTTACTTCTCTACATACCATTTCCTTAGCAGGTCCATGATCCCCAAACTCTAACTTCCCCACCATTTCCCTTAAATTTATTTTTTTGTTGAAGTTTCAGAAAAATCCTTCCTTAGATACTAGTTTCTTTTTCACACTAACCTTTGAAACCCCAACCCCTGATTTATCCTTCTTTATTTCATCCTCTCCCTATATCTTAGACCTACAAGAGAACCTTACACCTTAATGTTTGGTTCCCTCTTCCTCAATTTCCTCACCCCTACACTTGGTGTCATTATCGGTCAAGGAAGAAAATTTGATTGTGGATGTCAAAAGTTCAAGTGTCCTTGAACTCTCTAATGTGGTTCAAGAAGTGTCCAAATAGTCAAAAAAGGGAGCATGTCAAGGAATTCAAGGTTCATGATCCCCCCAAAACTTTGATAGGTTCAATGAAGATCAAAAGATCTGATGTGGTTCAAATATGGTTAAACACACTAATTCGATACAAGAAAGATGAATTTTGGAGATTTTTTAAGTTCTTGATCACATGAAACATTTGATCTTGTTAAAATACAAAGAAAAGCTCTGACAAGGCATAAGAAAAAGAAATTTCAAAGATGTTGGAGGTTCTTGAACTCATTGAACCTCTAACAAGGTCTTATCTAGTGCTTGTCAAGAAATTTGGCTTGGTTCCAAATCTCTCATCAAGACCTGATTTGGTTGTAGAACCCATCAAAGGTGTTGACATATAAAGGGTGATCAAGTTGGTGGACATCAAAAAATTTAAATCAATTTTGAGCCTCTATTAAATGTTGATAGAATCTAAAAATGGTTCTAAATTTGTTAAACCTCCAACAGGGTTCAAAAAGTGGCATATAAACCCAACATAAAAGGGCAAATTAAATGTGACCAGATTTGAAATGGATAAGGCACCAAAGAAAATTTAAGTACCCAATTCATATTTTTCCCTACCTTCACATGCCCCAAGATATCTACAACCATTGGGAGTAATGGTTTGTGGCCTACTAGGTTTTTTCTATAGATTTTGTGGGTGTTTTCCCACATTGGGTCCTTTATATTGGACTTCCAAGCGAATTTTTAGGGTCTAGACAACATCCTCCCATGCCTCACAAGTACTGCCAAATTCATTTTAAAGCATAATTAAAGAAAAATGATGCCTAGAAAGAATTGGCCTCCTCTACAACATATCAATCAAAGGACTATCCAATTTAGTACAAATTCTCATGCCCTTATCTAAGATATTAAGGAAAAGAGGGGTATTCATTTTGACAGGATAGAAAAATTGGAAAAAGAGAGATAAAGCAGTAATAGAACCAACTAAGAGAGAAATTATTCATTGTAAGCCCCAATTTTTTAAGTCCCAGCTTGGGTATCCTATTTTCGAATTATATTGATGTGGGTTTACTCAAGTTTTATAATAAAAAATCCTTGTAACCTTTGAAAAATGAGTATAAAATGCAAATTCAACCTTGATTGACTATCTTTGGGTATAGTGTGCTCATTTTCTGATTTATTTGTGATTAGTTAATCAACTAGAAGATTGTCAAATATTCACAATACTTTTGTGAAATATATTTTCAAAATAATGAAAGAAATATTCATGTTGTTCATGGATTACTAAGTATTACTCATCTAATAGCCTATAATTATATGTATTTTTCTAGGCATATAGGTAGAACCTTGTCTACTTGAATATTTTGATTGATAGTCTTTTGTGAGACCTTCATTAATATCTCATTTCTAGTTTTTATGGTTACGTTTTTCAATTAAATTAAATAACTTTGGGCCCAACTAGATATAAGCATTGGTATATTTCTTCTCCATATTCCATCACATCAACTCACCAAAAAAAATAAAATATGTCATTTACTTTTAGTTTGTGTTAATTCTAGTGACTCTCGTCTTCCATGTGTTAGATTGTATAATGTAAATATGGGTTGTAATATTGATATCTTCAAACACTCCCCATGGTAAGCATTCCTCTATTTAAGACAAGATGTCTAACCTTGATTAATTAAAGTAGCATATAGATACGTTGTGACAACCTAGATAGGGGCACATGTGTAGTAGGTATTTTTCATGGTAGGGAACTTATTCATATTGTATGATCTCATTCAACTAAATTATATTAATGAAACCCCTCTTAGCCTAACATAACTAGAAGTGAAGGAGGTATTATCCACCTCAATAATTGGTCCTATGTTTTCCTACTTGATCATAATGTTGTAGGTTTTTCCTTGAGTTTGATACTCTTGGCACTCAGGAAGAGACCTATCTTTAGGGATTTGGGACTGACAACATAGATCACCAAAAAATTGGAATTATTGTTGGGGATAATTTAGTTATTATCCATAAAGTGTGAGTTTGGTATATATCTTGAAGACCTTTGTCTCATTGCTAGTTAAGTTGTGATTTTTTTGTAGCTATGCAGTATGTTTGTGTAAGTTTGGGATCTTATCAACTAACACCAATAAATTGGCACCATTATTAGGGAGAAGTAAAAATTTGAAGATCGTTTTAAAAACCCTAGTTAATAAAAACATAATGTAGCCATAAATATAATTATCCTTAAGTGTTCTTTGGAATAAATCTTCTAATAGAGGAATTCTATCTTTCTCGGTTTTGAGAGTGGTAACTCTACTCAAAGTTTTACCCAATAATAAAATATAAATTAATAAATCAAATATGGAAAGTGGAAGAAGACCCAAAGTATGGAATGGATAAGAGGAGAATTAAAATGGCATAAGGAAACAATCCCAATGAAAAGTTAAGAATCCAAGTTAGTTAATTTCCCATGACTCCCATGATATTAAACAAGATTAGGATGGGTAAAAGAGCTTTTAGATATAATTATGAAATTCCTAGGAATCAATAGAATATAGGGGTGAGAAAAAAATCTCTCATGAATTCATATTGAGAATGTGAATGTAAATTTTCCCTCATTGTCACATGTGAGAATCCCAAGTGACACTCACCATCCTAATCCTCTTACTACTTATTCCAAAATTGATCAAGAATAAGAACCCCCTTTCCTTGATGAAGATGCTAACATTCAATCAAAAGTCGAATGTAGGGAAAAATAGGTAGATGAACACATTGATATAAGTGATCAACATTGACAAAGTAAATACATGAAATATAGGCCTAGATTGAGATATAACAAGCTCAACTTTCTCAATGTGTTCAATGAGTCAATAAAAATAAAAATATTGCTTGACAATAATTTATAGACTAAAACAATGCTCATAGCATTCCTTCTTACTCAGTTGATTCTAATTTTTCTTCTCTTGGGAGCTTGGATGTTCATACACCCTTCTAGGCTAAGGTGTGGTCCCCCAAGTTGATTCCCAAAGTGAATACCTTCTTTTGGATCCTTATTCAAACTAAGATCCTAAATATTTATTATCTCATGAAAGGGCCTTTACTTTCCCCAATAGGTGATCTCTTTGTGAAAGTGATGAAGAGAGGATTTTCACTTGTTGGTGGAATGAAACTTTGTGGGGAAATTGGGAGATCTCATTTCTTAAATGGAATGTTAGATGGGTTTTTTCCTAATTCTATTCAAAGGATAGTTGACTAGTGGATATCTCCCTTTTCAAACCCATCTTTGTGATTTTTATTGTCCCTAATTCTCCCCCATGTTACATGGGTTTTATGGAAGGAGATAAATAATCATATTTTTAGGGGGGAAAAGGTGATGCAATAAGGGTTGTTGATATAATTATTATGGACATATAATAAGTTTGTATGTCAAGGATCTCAAAAATATTTCCAATGCCTCCAAATCGGGATTTCTTAATTAGATCTTGAGATTGCTAAGGCATGGAACCTCCAATTTGACATTTCAAGTCCTTTTTAGAATATGAATAATTTTGAAGATGGGGTGGTTTGGACCCCACCTTTGATGGGTTGGATTAAGGTGAGTTTTGATGGTGTATTTAATGGCAACCCAAGTATTGGATGGGGTGGAGAGGTTATTATAAATGATAAAGTTTAAATTTTTTATATTTTTCTTTCCCCTTGGTCACTAGATGAATCACTTTGTTGAAGCAACATGTAGCTTCTTGTATGGTGTTTAAGAAATTAATTTTTGAAGGTCATTCCTTGAATATTATACATTACCTTCAAGGATTTCAAACTCCTAGCTAGATGATTGAAACTTTCATAAGTGATACTCTTAAGCTTGGCAAGACTTTTAAGGAGGTCCATTTAAAGCATGTGCTTTGAGAATGAAATAGAGTATATAATTTTTTTATTACTTGTGAGTCATAATTGATGACATCAAGTTTTGGAATGATTTTGGAACACAAGCTAAGGAAAGCCTTAGTAATGACTACATCCAAGGTGGTGAAAGACATTTGATGTGTAGTAATGATTAGGAGAGGGGAATTCAAACCATTTCTTAATTATTTCTTATAGCATCTTCAATGACATTGATAAGTAGTGTTTAATGATATTTTCTAGCCTCTTTGGTGAATTTGATAAGTATTAGTCATTGTCTATGAATAGGGTAGCATATTTTGGAGTAATGAAGGAGTTGTTATGCTAGTGTGGTGGAGATCATAATAGAGTGGAGCCCTCAATTGTGATGGGGTCAATAGGATGCCCCAAGTATAGAATATTTTTAGGGAGGACTTGGAGAGGTTAAGCGATCGTGAATCTTTCTCTAACAAAGGCCTTCACAAAGTGTGGAAAAATAGAACATTTTTTTAGCTTAGATTGGGAATGCTAGGAAGGTTTTTAAATATAGGAAGGCTAGTGAAGAAGCTATCAAGAAATTTTTCAAGGGTGGTGAAAGGGACAAACTAGTAAATTTTCATTTAGGCTATAAGGGAATGTTGCTCAAACTAGTATGGGTTCTAATGTTAAAATTCCTTATGAGGTAATTTTTTCTTGAATGAAGGTTCAAATCAATGTTTGACTACTATTTTTTCTTGCTTAACCATTTTAAACACAAATTTTTAGTCTCCTTCCCTTTATTTCTTATGGCATATTCAAAAAACTTGATAAAGGAAAGTATAAAGGCACCCAACATGACTCATATTCACCAAGGTCTCATGCTTCTGACTGTGAATTATATGAAGGAACTAACTCCTAGTTGGAAAGTACTAGTTGGTAGAGCCTCTTTTAAGGAGATTAAATCTAGGGTTGTGGAGTATATTGATACCTCATCTATTAAGTCTTTGATCCAAGAGCATAATTCACAAGATGATGGTAAGGAAGAAACAATTTATAGAGATTATGTGGTGAATCTAATCATGTGGCTTTAGAGTCATCCTCGGACCCAAAGTATAAATTTTCCAAGGAGATGGTGACCCCAAAGGAGAAGAACAAAAATTTTAAGGATGACACCCCTAAGCCTACCCATCCAAGAAAGAAGGGGAAGCGAAATAATGTCATTATTTTGTCTGAGGACTCTGAGGCTTGAAATGAGAGATTTAATAAAGAGAGACTAGAGAAAGAGTCAAAAGAATACAATGTCAATGCAACTATTCAACTTGGCATCAACATGCATGGAGTGCTTTAATGAATGTAGGTCACTCTCTATATGTTGAGAATAAGGTAGTGACCCAGGGAAAACTTTAGTGGTGAATCTTTGCCAATTGGAAAATTTCTCGCACCCAACAGGGTGCCCAAATTGCCTAGATTTTACGAACTATAGGTCCAATGCATGTCCATTTGCCAATGAGTTTTTTTATGAGGCATATTTAAGCAACAAATTTTCCATTGTCAAACTACGTGTTTCAATTGGACTGACTAATATTTTCACTTGGAATTATGAAAGCATTTAATAAAACACCTACATATTTTCCAATACTATTAAAACAACATTGTATCAAGACCCATTTCACCAATTAAAATTTACAAATAGTTGCTTGTGAAGACCCATTTTGCCAATTAAAATTTATAAATAGTTGCTCATGAGGACCTATTTTGCCAATAACATTAAAAAATAATTACATTTGACACATTTCGCCTTGAAAATTACAACGTATCATTGTATAAGCATACGGGATTCACCAAATTTTTAATATACCATTTAAAAATCCTACAGAATTTTCCAAATATGGAATCATGGATTGATATAAATACAATCGAAAGTGTCATTTATTCTTACACATTTTGTTCAGTTATGGGGTTCTACTTCTCCATTTGGAAGTCAGCGAAAGCCGAAAACGTAGACTTAAAAGGTGAGTGATCATTTCTTCAAAGTGTTATTAGTTATAATAATAAGTTTTCTTTATCTCTTTTCCATTCTTGCTTCAACAAAGTGAACCTTAGAAGTTAGAACCAAACTCTGAAGTTTCAAAGTTTTCAAAACCTCTAATCCACCGAGTAGAAAGATGACCAAGAAAGACTTGCAACTCAACAAAGTGAACCATCAACCAAGTCGGAGAATCACGAAGTTATGAAAATTTAGAACTCCATGAAAAAGGTTATATAACTTTGAGGACTAGGGACTAGGTTTAGGAAAAGCCAAAAAAATTATATTGTATTCCATGGTATTGAATTTGATATGTGATTTTGCACCATATTTAAAGAACACTTATCACACTACTTATAAATTCCTATTGCATTTCCATTCACACAATCTTTGATAAATCACTAAAAGGAATATTATTAATCCATTCCTTGAACAGAAATAAATACAATCGAAAGTGTCATTTATTTGGAAGTCAGCCAAAGCCAAAAATGTAGACTTAAAGGTGAGTGATCATTTCTTCATAGTGTTATTAGTTATAATAATAAGTTTTCTTTATCTCTTTTCCATTCTTGCTTCAGTCTTCAAGATGATATTGAGTAAGGAATGGGATCTATATTATTATTCTTTGTCCTTAAACAAGAAGACATTTTTTTCTAGTTTTTATTCGAAGTGAGAGATGAATATGTCGAGCGAATCAGAGATCAATATGTCGAGCAACTCGAGCAGCAAGGGTAAGGCTCCTGTCGCTCCTCAAGGTGGTGAAGGGACTCCTGCCGCTTCTCAGACTCCTTCTGCTCCTCAGGGTGGTAAGGCTCCTACCGCTCCTTAGGGTGGTGAAGAGACTCCTGCCGCTCCTCAGGCTCCTCAGGGTGGTGAAGAGACTCATGTCGCTCCTCAGGTTCCTCAAGGTGGTGAAGAGACTCCTACTACTCCTCAGGCTCCTCAAGGTGGTGAAGAGACTCTTGTCACTCCTTAGGGTGGTGAAGAGACTTGGAGGCCATCAAAATGCAAAAAACTTAGATGTACCATACAGTCTTACTTTGGAATTGCCAAAGCTTATGATCCATCAAGTCAAGATGGAGCTACATCATCAACTCTTCCACCAAATATTGGTAGCATTCCCAATACCTCACCGCCACCGGAAGGTCAAGCTAATATTGTCATTGATTTAAATCAAAATGTATCAAATCAGGATAGCAATACCGCAGAAGATGTTCTAAGTGATACCCTGGGCCCGATTAGCCAGAATGAGATAATTGAATTTGATGAGGATGATGATGTTGGTAGCAAGAAAAGGAAAAATAAACCAAAAAGGGGGTGCGAGTGGGAAATGACAAGGAGTTTTCAACTTGGTTGGTTGTCAAATACCCATTCATTGAACCAGTGGGGAAATCAAACGATATTGAAAATGCAAAATTGGCCAGATGTACAATTTGTACTTGGAAATGTGGAAGAGACAAGACGTTGCAGCTAAAGATTGACACTATAGAAAAGCATATCGGTAAATTTTATGAAAAAAAATCATAGACGGAAAGGAACAATCAATTGTACAATGGAAATCCAAGGAAAAATGTCTTCATGTTAGGTATGTCGCAGATTATGAAGTGCATCACCAAAAAATGTCGAAGCTTGGTGCATATAAATACACTTGAGGCTCAATTTGGGAAAGCAATGGAAGTAGAAAATATGTCAAAAACTGTTCAAATGATTGTTTTTCATATTTTGTCCAGAAGGCATCCTATGACAAACTACCTAGAATATTTTGGTTTATTATCTTATTTGAATGTTCCTCACTATCCCTACTCACATTGGTCAGTAAACGCTGGATGGGAATGGGAAAACTGTCTTGTTGTAGTGGAAAAGGAAGATTTAAAGGTTAAAGTAAAAGAGTCAAATTTCATTGCATTGTCTTTAGATGAAGTTACTACGGTAGACAATACTTCTTGGGTCTGTATGCATTTGCGTATTGTACAACAACATGTTCGCCAAGCTCATCTTCTCTATGTTCATAAAATGAAGGATAGTTCAACATCACAAAATATATTTGAACTAGTGAAGAAATCTTTGAATGAAATTGTAGGTATGGATGAGTTGACAATTGCCAAAAATTTGGTGTGTGTAGGAGTTGATGGAGTTGCAGTGATGCAAGGTCAAAGGACCGGTGTTTGCACAAAGTTATAAACTACTTGTGCACCATACATTCTTAGCATTCACTGCATGGCCCACAGAATGAATTTAGCATTCAAAATTGTAAGCAAGTTTCCTACAGTATCAAAAGTCAAAAATCTAGTCCACGAGATCCACGCATACTTTTGCCGAAGTCCTAAACGTTTCACATAATTTCAAAATTTTGCTGAGGGAATAACACCAGGAAACAAGCTTCTCAAGGATGTCGATACTAGATGGATCTCCCTGCATGGACCAGCGCAACGAGTTCTTTCAGAATATCAATCCTTGATTGGAGTGATGTACGAGCATCGCAGCACAATAGACAAAGCTCATGACCTCTTACATAGGTTAAGGGATATAGAGACACTCTTGACTTTAACTAGTCTTCTCCCCATGTTGGATGTGATGAACAAGCTTGTGAAGAAATCCCAAGATAGAACTATGTATATTAATGAATATGCCAATCTACGTAAACATACATGCTTGGCCCTCAATCATCTATATTTAGATCTAACACAAGATGGCCCAAATTATTTCATGTGGCGAAAAATTACTGATTTGAATGATCTTGATAATTATTTATAGTTTAATACAAGCAGGCACTTATGCATCTTTGTACATGGATATGAGATACAAATGTACCAATGTAAGACAACTAGGCACTCTACCAGAGAAGTAGTTGTTAACGATGAAGATTTTCAAGGCATTGTTAAATTTTTTGGTGATAATTTGAAAGAAATTGCAAAATCTCTTTCCTTAGAGATTTGTGAAATATTCCCTCGACATGAAATACTTGAAGCCATGAGTATTGTGTATCCTCAATTTTGGGAAAACTAAGATAACCCAACATATTTTCATGCTCAGGTAAAAATCTTGATTGAGCAATTTTCAAAAACTGTAACATACAATGAGCAGAAAATAGAAGGAATTTTAGATGAAGCTAAGCTTAGAAAATAATGTAGGAATTTTGCAACAGCTATGAAGGACAAGTATAAATCCATGGGAAAGGACAAGGCCTTTGAACTGGGATCAATAAAAAAGGTTTGGACAAACTTAGGTCAGAGTGAAATATTACGTGGTTTGATATCAGAATATTTCAAACTTGTTGATTTATGTCAAACAATGATATTGGGGTCGGTGGAGGATGAGAGAGTTTTCAGTACATTGGGGTTTTTGAAATCAAAGTTAAGAAATAAACTAGAAAATAATTTGGAAAATTGCTTGAGGATGAAAGGAACTGTGTATAATGTCAAAAAAATTCCTTTTGAAAGGGCACTCGCAATCTGGAGGTCCACATGTGAAAGAAGAGGGACCGGGTTGTGCAACACTCCAATCCCAAAGGTTGGTACTGGTGGCACTGGCACTGGCAATGGGACTCAGACAGATGACATTGACAAAAATGACACAATGAATGTTGAATTTGAGACACAATCCAAAGAAAATGAAGAGAAGACTTGGAATCAAATTCAAGATGACTCTTTTACTTTATCTGATGATGAATGTCAGTTTGAGGACCCTGATGCCATTTGGGAAATGGAAGAGAATTAGCAGCTTTTAGGTATTTATATTGCACTTCATGGATTAGTTTCCATTGTTCCATACTATAGTTGATGATATTTTATATTGTGTTCAATGAAATTGTGAATCATTGCACTTCATGATATTTTATTTTATATTGCACTTCATGAATCTTATTCCAAATTCAAACTGTAGTTGATGATATTTTATGTTGTATTCTATGAAATTGTGATATTTTATATTTTATATTAGTCTGTACATAGCATTCAATGAGGTGTCAGATGATAGTGCCTTTGAAAGGCAAGATAAGTCAATAATGTCGCGTGGTCACTGAAACTTAGAACCTCAGAACCAAAGTTTGAAGTTTCAAAGATTTTGAAACCTCCAACCCAGTGACCCACCGACTATAAATATGACCAAGAAAGACTTGCAACTCAACAAAATGAACTATCAACCAAGTCGGGGAATCGAGAATTTATGACAATTTAGAAATCCGCGACAAGGTTATAAAACTCTGAGGACTAGCGACTAAGCCTATTTTTCTCCCTTATTTTGAGTCTATCGTCTCTCCAGCTATAACATTTTACATGAATTATTAATGAAATTTGATCAATGATCTTTCATTAATCTTCTTTGTCATTAATATTATGCAATATGCATTGATGTATGTTTTAATTCTAGCTCTGGTTTAATGAACCAGTTAAAGTACCTTGATTAAATCATTAAAGCATGAATTCATATAAATGTTTAGTGGATTTGCTAAGTAGTCATGGAGATTAAGTATTGATGTGTGAATAGTATCAGTAGCATATTAACAATAGTATTAGTAGCATATACAACAATGAACATCAGCAATCGTTTAAAGTGTATCTAGAAGTTGAAACCACTACTAGAATTTTTCTTCAAATGATATAATAAATAATACATATAATTGAACATCAGCACATTACTGAAGTCTGAATTTGAGCTTTTAAATTGATTATCACATGAAGGAATACATAGAGGCATTGGCAATGCAAAATCTTGCTCAAAGACAACTCTGCACATAGCTGAGTTAGAACTTGGAAACTCATATTATCAAAAATTAAATCATTGCATCACCTTTTCTAGCAACTTCCACTCTTCAGGTGTTGGAATTGTCATTTATTCTAACTGATGTTGTTTGACTTGAAGGTTTGTTAACAATTTATGATTCAAATTGGAACCTATCTTGGATTCTTCAGTCAATTTTGCATTCAGGGTTAGCAATGGTTTGATGGAATCAAAATAGGTCACCACATCTGGGTTCTGAGGAAACTGGTCCAAATTAATCTTCCTTGCATCCTCCATCTTCTTTCTGAAATCATTCTTTCCAACGAATCGCTCATTTGTGTCAAAAGCCTCTGGAAAACCAAGCTCTGTGAAGTTCCTTACCTTTCCATCCACCTTCTTCATCTTGTCTATAGTCAAATGCAAATATTTCTCTGTTTCACACATTCTCAAACACTTTTCAATGACAGATGACAACGTCATTGATGTAGCAAGCTGATTAGTAATCCCTTTTGATTTCAAAACATTGTCACTGGATTTGTAGACTGTTTGTTGAATTTGATTTGTCGATTTCTCTAATGCCATCACATTTTTGTTCTCTATTAAATATTTGTTGACCTTATTATGATGTTGTCTGATAGCATCAATCAATTGAAACATGTCACACAAATGATCAATCCTCTACATTATTTCATCCCAGATCTTTTGTTTCATATGCCTCATTGTTTCTCTACAAAATGCAGATAACTTATTTTGACTAGACTTAATTTATTTTTTGCTTCCATCGGCTTTGCCTCCAATCTTTCATTTCTTTTTCTCTCCTTCTCCAATTTTTGTTCCCATTGTGCATTTCCATTTGCAATGCTTAGTCTTAATTTTTCTGAAGTGGATTTTTCCTCATCATATTTCTTGTTGATCTCATCTATCCTTTGCTTGAGTTCATTCACTATAGTCTCATTTTGCTTATCCTCTTTGCTTGTTAATGTAGAGGCAGATTTTTTAATTCTTTTTTCTAATTCATTGCTCTTGTTATCTGTTGCTTTCCTCTTTGCTTTCTCATTTTCTAGGTTTTCTTGTAACTTTTTAATTTGAGTTTGCAACCTTTTTTTCTCTCTATCTTTCTTTAGCAATGATGTGTACACCAATTCATTGTTCTTCTTTGATACATTAATTTTTTCAGTATTTCTGATTCCAAAAAAATCCAATTGAAAATTGTTCACCTCGAATTCAGATGGAGCCATCTGATTTGTTGGTTTGTTTTGAACTATGGGAACAAGAATTGTGTACTCCATGATTTATTTACTTGTGTCAAATGTGGGTAATACCATGGTTGTTGTAGGCTCTGAAGTTAGAGCAGACGCACTCTCCATTAGTTGCTTCTTTTCTTTTTTATTCAATTCTGATTTCTTTTTAAACTCTTCAATGTAATCAAAACTTGGGGATGCAGGAACAATGGAATGCTTGAATGGCGAAGGAATAGGAGTACTTGCAGTTTCTAATGATGTTGTGGCCAGACTAACTGGCATTGGGGGAGTGCCTGGAAATAACTCCTTTGTAGTGGATCCACTGGTAGTGTGACTTGGAGTTGGAATTATCAAAATCCTTTGCCTCTTTTGTATGCCTTGATCACCCGGTGTTTCTGTGGTATATTGTGTTGTTGTCCTCTTGTGTGTAATTTGTTGTTGTAGCACATGTTGACCACTACTAGCACTACTACCCATACCATTGCCACCAAAGGAAGTGCCAGTTGCACTAAGCCCTCCACCATGGGCATGTCCTAGTTGTGATTGTGTCTGACCATGAGGACGAGGATTTGAAGCTCTAACAAATTGACCTGTATGCCATAGGTCTACTTTTTCACATCCAACCCCAAGGCCATATTTATCAACTAGTTTTCTATGCTCTACATATGTTACCATCCAAGGGCCTTGTCTTTGGGACCCCAAAGGACCACCTTCATAACCCATTTTTTCAGCTATGGATGCTCCTGTAGTAAATGCTTCTTTTGTGGCCTCACTTAAACCAAGTTTGAAATTGACATAGCTTTCTTCTTGCCTATCATCATCACTTTCTTCATCTTCTCATTCATTCAGATGATCTACATTCCATAATTTGCAAAACTCAAGATCTTCTTCATTATCTCCATACTCTGCAAGAGCTCTTGGATCACCTAGCTCCTTCCTCATAGACCAAAAGGTAGTAATTTTTTATCGTGGCCAATTTTTTCTGTAACTTCCTTCTCTAGAGAATCTGGCATTTTTACTCTACTAGATGGTTTATGACTTTTTTCATAAAAAATTTTGTACCTCCTAATTGTCTTTCTATGCAATGTCATAATTTCTGCTAACAATTGTTCAAAAGAAATACCATTCTCAGCAGCACTTTTCTCCATCGCTACTTTGACCTCATCCCAAGAATCCTTGTTTCTCAAGTTTTCAAGCAAGGGTTTACTTTGATGTTGAATTCTACTTCCAGCATTTTTATTGAGCACAATCATTGATTTAATGGTGTCACATGGATCATACTGCCAGTGAAAAATAGCATCAAAATCAAAAAAAATCAAAAGATCATGTACCACACTAAGTGCTTTTCTCTTGAATGTGATCCCTCCACATGAAAAAGGTAAAGAAGGAAATAAGGTCTTCTTCCCCTGACTGCTAAAGTGTCATTCATCAGTACTCTGTATTTTCCTTACATATTCCAAAGCAAAAAACCTTTTTGTCACATGTATTGAAAGTTTGTATGGCTATACTTTTGATCCATAAAATCTTAGCACACTATATTCTTCCATCAAGTACCAATCAGCCAATTGTATTTATTTTCCTAGTTGAATGCAGTTTCTACGTGACATACGTAATCTAGGCATTGGAGTATTTGTAATTTCTTGATGCAATGGAGCCAAAAAGTAGTCTACAAAATGACTGTAGTTCCTTCGAGAATCATGCGACCTTATAACAGTGGTCCATTCATATACTGAAGCCATTTTCTAGTTTTGCTCAAGATTACTATTAACATAGGGATGAATCTGAAGCTGGTTGGTCTGAAACATTCCTTTGAATTTGAATAGAAATAGATAGCACAAGTAGGTTGTGAACCTAAATGTCTTGGTGGAACCTCCTTTAATCATTAAAAAGTGTTTATGCATGGATTCTACAATGTGCTCAATAAAATTATATTTGGCACCATAATGGATATTATACATCATTTCAAGGAGGCATGCACCCACTTCCAAATTGCTATCTAATCCGAGGAAAAATGCTAGCATGGAAATAGTATCATGAACCCATGGTTTAAAAATATCCAAATCATAAGGAGGCTTATGATCACCTTTCAATTTGTTTTTATCCTGAACTATTCTATTTAAGAAATAATTTTTCTCCATTTCATCCACTGCTTCATAATCACTAGCAAGCTTTTCTAGGTCAATGTGGACATTTCCAAATTCTTTGGTTGTAAACCCCAAGGCCAACACTTTTCCAAGTTCTTCTGCATTAATGGATAACAATTCTTTTTTGCTATCTTTATTAACAATTGCTCTTTTTTTATCATCATAATTTAGGGCATAGACCATGATAAATTTTGGGCAAGGGAAAACCTCATGTAACTTCATGCGCCCTAATCCAGTTACCCACGGTGCACTGATACTATTAACTTGCAATTGCATTTGCTTTGTAGCCTTATTCTCAGATGAAAATCTAAGTTCTAAGGTACACCTACCATAGGTTTCAGGATCATAAATATCATGGTATTCATCAGTGAAACTTGGGGTTTTAAGCAATTTTACATAATGTATTTTTTTATCCGACTTTTCTCTAGTGGTATTGGTGGTAGACATGTTGGTATAATCAACAATATGAAATTTGTGAATTCCCTATTAGTTCTTATTTTTTCTTAATTCTTAAGCCTCTTAACCTTAAACCTAAACTTCAAAGTTTGACAAAATAAGATTTTAAGAAACGTCAAGCGATGAAACGTAGCCACAGGAATTCTTTAACTTACCCGAATTTTGAATTTTGATTCTTGAAGTTGAAACTGCGTTGAAGCTTGAAACTGGGTTACTGGAATGGCTTTGTTGGAAGTGGAACTGTGGAACCCAGAATAGGGTAGTGCACTGTAATGAGCAAACTGAATGACACTGAAACTTCTACTTGTTACTTACGGACTACACAGTACACAATTAGGTAGTACAATGTACATGGCTAACAGCATTTAAAACAAGCCATTAAAAACAATGATTTACTCTTGCATTGAAAACAAATTCTAAACTGTTGATCTTTGTTAATCTAACGGTTATAGGGTGATTCTGGAGGTTTAAGTTCACAAGCGTAGCGCTCTGTGCATTTCATTCTGAAATGCAACTACAACCATACATCAAATGTTCATCAAATGGTTGAGTAATTTATGATATAAATAATAAACATAAAACATGTGTTTTAAATTTGCTTTAGATTTGCTTTAAAGTTTAATGCGCTAGGATTGACATCAAGGCCAAGGGGGCGGAAACTTATCATTTCAAAGGCCTTAATAAAATGAATTACAATGTCACATTAATAGCACATTGCACAACCATTAACAACACTTAACTTGCAAAGGACTTAATAAAATGAATTACAATGTCACATTAATAGCACAACCATTTATTTTATTACAACTGAATTACAATGTCACATTATTACATTAATACATAGTACAAATACAAATGTAAGCGCAAGCGCCAAGCTTCTACTGGACCGCTGGTGAAAAGTTGAAAACGTAAATGTGATACATGTATCTTTGAAAATAAATGGAACTTGTCGAGTCAACCATGAGCTCTAAAAATAAACACATGGGACTTGTCGAGTCAGCCATGGGCTCTGAAAATAAATGCATGGGGAAAGGGGGCTCGATCAAACTAGGGAAATGGGAGCCGTGAAGATACAAAATGTACTTAGGCCTTTTCAGAACCAGACTGATGTAGAAGATGAGGGATTGTAAAATTGCTCCCATGCAGAAGATGAGCACTGAAATTAAATGCATGGGAATTGCCTGAGCAACCATGCAGATGATGAGGGGTAGTAAAACTACTCCCATCTTCTACTTGCAGCTTCCATGCACTAGGATAGCACTTATCTCCATTAGAGCTCCTCATCTTGGTTCAAAACCTGTCTGAGAAGTCAGGTAAACCAAATCAACTTCTTTCCAATTCCACCCATTTTGAACTTGAAGGAAATTAGTTTTTTACTCTGTAACTACATAACTGGAGGCAAAAGAATTTAGAGCATCCCCAATAATACTGCATCATCTTCTTCCTAAATCCTTATTAAGTTATTAACCCTACAAAATGAAAACCCTTATGAATGAGCTACCAGCAAATGAATCTTACTGTTGGACAGCATATGCCTGAATTTCTTAAAACTTCTCACAACAGCAAAAACATGCTTCTCGACAAAAGAATGTTTTACCTCGTAATCATGCAATACTTGGCTAAAAAATGCAATAGGCTGCTCCAAGCCTTCATCGTTTTGCTAGCATAACATAGTTGAAACTATATCCACTCCTCCAAAGGCATACAGAATAAAGTCTTTGTCAAAATTTGGATTAATGAGAGTAGGAGCGACTGCGAGGGCTTCCTCAATCTGCTCAAAGCTCCTCTTACCTTCCTTGGTCCAACTGAATGGAATATTCTTTTTAAGAATAGAAGTGAGAGGCTGCAGCAAAGCTGTAATATTCGGTATGAACCTCCTCACGAAATTTATTCTTCCAAGAAAGCTTTGCAATCCTTTCTTGTGAGCTGGTAATGGCAATTCAAGAATTGCGGAAACTCTTTCAGGATCTATAGAAATACCTTGCTTTGAAACAATGTGTCCAAGCGATTTGCCTTCGTGCACTGAAAATATACACTTCTTCAGATTGAGAGACATTCTAAACTCTCTGCATCTCTGAAAAATCTGGTCCAAATGATCAAGGTGTTCGTTAGCATTTCTGGAAAAAATAGTAATATCATCTAAGTATACCAGAACGAACTTGTTCATAAGGTCGTGAAAGGCCATATCCATAGCACGCTGAAAATTTTCTCCAGTGTTGGATAAGCCGAAAGGCGTCTTCTTGTAGGCCATCGTGCCCCACTTAGTTGTAAATGTTGTTTTGAACTGATCTTCCTACTTCACCAGAATCTAGTTATAACCTGAGTAACCATCTAGCAAAGAAAATCTGTCAGAACCAGAAACTACCTGTAGAATTTTCTCCATGGAAGGGAGTGGGTAATGGTCTTTCAATGACGCTTTATTTAAATCTCAAAAATTGACACATAATCTAATTTCCCCACTTTTCTTCCTGACTGGTACTAAATCTGACACCCAAAAGGTGTGTTTGATAGGAAAAATAATACCACTCTCAACTAGTTTATTCAGTTCAGCCTTCATAAGGTGCTCTAATTTGGGGTTAAGCGGTCTATGTTCATGCCTTACTGGTTTTGTATCAGGTTCAAGTTCAATGGTATGTTGGGCTAGTTCTGGTTTAAAGCCTCTCAAATCCTTGTACTCCCAAGCAAAAACATCACTAAATTTCTGATATAACAGAATAAATGCTTGTTGTTCGTCTTGACTACATACATTTCCCAGCTTGAGAAGCTTTCCTTTGAAGATTTCAATGGATGCATAATGTTCCTCTTTAATCGTCAAACTGCATTTGTCTTTATGCACTTGGTCATCTTAATTGAACACAGATTCCAAAGTCACCAATCCTTTTGGCAGCTTGTTGGTCTTCAACTGCACAATTTGGTCGTCATATTGCTGCTGCCATTTTTGTTGGTTTCCATCTACAAACTCAGCTTCAGCAATCAGGAAATTTACGATTTTCTCAACGCTGTCAAAAACCTGCCAGCTCACATTATTGTCAGGTACAGAAGGTCTGACCACTATTTTCACGTATTGACGTGCCTCTACTTTATGAATCTCCTTGGGAATATCAAACTGGGCTCCTATGGCAACGAGCCTGTCAGCATGCTTATTTTGATTACGAGGAATTGACATGATATTAAAAGCATCAAAATCCTCCATTAAATCCCATGCACGATGCTTGTATTTCTTAAGCAAATCATTCTTGGCAGCATTTAAATTTCTGGCCTGATTTACAGTTAGTTCTAAATCACCATAAACTTGCAAGCATTTAATACCTCATTTGCGGACCCATTCAAGGCCATGTACCAACACTTCATACTCAGCTATATTATTCGAACAGCTGAAAGCAAATCTGCAAGCTGAAAAGTATTTATCTCCTTCAGGTGATATCAACATAGCCCCACCTCCAGCACCAATACTGCTCCTTGAACCATCGAAGTAAAGCTTCCAAAGCTCATTTCCTATTTCTGCAGATGGTTCTTCCTCTTTACAAATATTAGGCATATTGCAATCAGGTTCTCGAATCATATAGACTCCTAATCCTATCGCATCTGTGTGCTGAAACGGATCAAGCTCGTGATCTTCGGCTTCCCATTCATCTAGATTGATATTGTCTACATGGGTGCTACAGTCTAAGGTCATGGTTTGATCCTCCAGTGCAAGGGTGGCGTAGAGGTTAGCGTTTATAGGATTTGGTGAATATGGTTTGATATGGTCTTTGGCGAGAGGCTCAGACTTTATGGTCACTTTTGTACCATACCTTGTTCTAAAAAACAAATGAGACCAATCAGAAGACAAAAACCCTCCCAACTTGGATGTAAAATCCCTCAAGAGACAAATGGAAAAGTGCGGTGGTAAGTCAATGACATGTATATCTTGATGAATAGAAAAACTCAGGGATGTGTGCAAGGTAAGAGCCAAATTTTTGATAATACCAGCAGTTTTAATAGCAGACCCATCTAATTGCACTACGCCTTTCTGAGGATTAGGCTTGTAGACAAGACCTAACTTATCAGCTAAACTCTTAGGCATGACTGAACTACTGGCACAAGAATCAACCATACAATTATGAACAATTTTATCGCCAATGATCAAACTTAAATAGAATGGAGGAGGCTTTACCTCTTTCATTTTCTGCTCATTTTTATCCTCCAGATCATTAGCAAGCACGACCTTCGCAACTCCTTGATTAGCGTTGTCAGAAATAGACAACTCAGCTAAAGCTTCCTGCAGCAAACCCTTCTGCCTTGGAAGGTGTAAAGCATCTAATACCGACATACTGACAGTGGCTTTCTTGAGATGTTCAACAATACTAAATGATGAAGAATTTACCTTCTACTGGTTTTTTGTGATAGCAGCATCATTTTTCCTCTACAAAGGCTGTGAATGCGTTCTTGACTACTCCTTGCTAGGTATCTCTTGGCCTCTTTGCAGAATCTGCATTTTAGGCTACACGGTAGCATTAGCATTCGATGAAATGGGTTGCTTATTGTTTGCAGGCTGCTGTTGTGAACTTCCAGCCTGTTGTCCCAGATCCATGGCTCTCTTTTTTTACCTGGTATTAGCCGAAATAGGAGAATTTTGTTGATCTTGACCATTCACGCCACAGAATTCGGAGCTCTTCCAGTTCGGCAAGGCAACTTCCACGTTATCTTGTCGTTCTTGATTCTGATCTCCAACATTTTCTGAACCAACATAGTTATTTTGAACCATTAAAGCCTAATTTCTCATTCCATTGGTGCAAGCCGATTGGTTATGGGGCTGATTGCATGGATAACACCAATCGCAATCCTGGGTAACATTATTTTGTGGCACAAGTTCCTTTGACGAACTGGTTGCATTCGAATTGTATGGCTAGAATGGCCTAGGGTTAAAATTCCTTCTTTGGGCTTGATAATCCTTTTGAAAGGTGAGTCTATTTTTCTAGTTTTGCTGATAAGGAGCTTGATAAGGCTTATGTTATTGGCCAACATGATTTTTAATAGTCACGAGATCATTTCCAAAGGTCTTTAATATGCTTTTAATCTCTTGCATCTCCTGATTTGGGGTTGGGACAGCAACTTCTTGGGCTGTGTTATGATATCCTATCCCTAGAATGGGCGAGACAGCAGCTAAGGGAGGTATAGCAGCAGGGATAGGTGGTTGTATTTCTAGAAACAGAGGCATAGGAGGTCTAGGAGCTATGTCTCCAGCTTTGATGAGACAGTTTTCAGCATTAATGGCTATGTTGTAGGCGTTAGGGAGTGTAAGCCCACCCATAGATTGAGTCATGACTGCAATTTTACTATTCAAAGTTTTTAAGTAAAACAAAAAAGCATGTGTTGGTAAAGGTTTTACCATTGCAGGAATCATGTCCCAGGTTCTCTAAAATCGGTAGTTGAAATCGGCCAAGTGTTTGTGTGGCACCCTTTGAATGGTGCTTAGCTGCTCTAATAAAGAGAAGTTGTCAGATTTATCAGCAAAATGTTGATATAAACCATTACCTAACGCATCCCATGTCGCGATTGAGTTGATTGTGAGACCTCTAAACCATTGTAACGCCTTCCCTTTGAGTGACGCAGCCAACAGCCTTAGCGCGACGTTTTCCTGCGTGATATTATGCACCGAGCATAACGTGGCTACGTCACGGATGTGCTCAACGGTGTAGTGAAGTCCTCCCCGGTGAAGTATGGCAGACCTCTAAGGGCTGCAACTGGGATGTCATCATGATGAATGATGTTTAATGGGGTACCTTCATTGAAAGGCATGAACGGGTGCTACCTTGGTACTGCCATTGGCGGTACTTGTGAAATCAGAACCGGTACTCCTAGTGATAAAACCAAGGAACTGAAAATAGGAGGTGTTGACTTTGATCTCATGGGTGCTTCAAAAATCCTCCTTGTTGTTCTGCCTCTTCTTCATGATGGGGACAACTCTTGATATTTGAAGGGTGCAAAACTTGATCTTGTCTGTATCTTTCTCATGCGCAGGTTGCACTAGCATGCAAAAATCAGAATCGGAGTTGCCAGGTATATTGTAATGAGCCTCCAAAAGGCAGGAAAATCTGCTGCATACACAAAACAGCAAACTAAAAATATTGAAATTTGTCTGAAAATAGCTTTCAGAGTCCCACCGAGCGTGCCAAAAACTATTGTCAATTAGATTTACACCCTACTGAATACAAATTCAGCAATCTACTGAAACATGGAAACCTTCATCAGATGTGGGTGATCTGAATGAAGAAGGAATCTCCAGAGTGAGCTGGTTCTCCGAATGATGAAATATTATTCTAAGTATTTTCTGGGAAAAGGGATAAAAGGATAACTTGAAAATAAATCCTATGACTAACAGATGATTCACCAAACTTATGAAAATTTAGACTTAACCACTCATAACAGTTTCTCTATCACAGTAATCCTCACAATCTCATTAGCACATACTTCATCAGTGATTTGCATGAAGATCTGGAAAAAACTAAACACAACATGCAACCTGAAACATGTAATTCTAAACAAAGATTTACAATAGTAAGACATATAAGGATTCAAGTTTGAAACACAAAGACATCAGATTGCCATTACAAAAATGAGACAGAAATGAGAAGGAGAATTTTGCTGCTTTATTAAAACTGAAAGAGTGTTTGTCTAAACTAAGTACAACTAAGTTTACAAGCTCTCAAATGCTAAGAGCAAGAAACTGTATATCTGAACTGGGGACCCGAAAGAAGACTAAGTCTCTTCAAAAATATATCTCTCAAGAAACCATAATCCAAGATGACAAAGAAGCTCCAGGAAAAAAGCCTCAAAACTATCCCAAAAGACTGCATAAAAGTAGAAAAAGCACACTGCTTTTATGATCATACTGAAAAGCCTCTAAAAATAGGCTAAATCTGCTTTAAAAGCCAGAAAAACACCTTATCTCTCCAAGATGAAACTCAAATCCGACCAAGAGAAAAATTCAATACAATCTGCTAAAAATAGAAAGAAATCATAAAACTATTTATAAGGATTGCTTTATGATTCTGCTTTACATCATTGCAGATTTTACAATTTGTTTTAATTTGCAATTAAAGATTGCTAAATCTTTTGCAAAAAACAAATATATCCTTATATCTCCACTACAAATTTGATTTTCTTTTAAAAAATCATAAAAATATCAAGACAAATTGTTCTCTCATCAAGATCCTTAATTGATTTCTCTAAAATCAATTGCAAACAAAACCCTAAGTGTCAAATGTTTCACCCCTAGGTCATAAGATATTTACCATTTATATTTTAATTGACCTCCTTCACAATCCATAAAATAATCCTAAGGCATTGACACTCTACATTTTCACTTAAGGAAAAATATGAATGTTAAATGTATAAGCACCAGCCCTAAGGACTTAGACACATTGACCTAGGCATATGAGAATTCATCCACCAAAACATTAAGCTTCAGATTTTAAATTCATAATGCAAAATAACCCTAATTTTGAATTTCTCCACATGCTATTGTCAAAGGTGAATATTCAAGGTAATTATAATGTTCGACTTAGCTCGAATTAGGGCATGAGACAAAAAGAAGTCAAACCCTAAAAATGATTTCATTTTCTCAATCATCACTTTGGAAAAAAACTTGCTCTGCCTGAGAAAGCACGCCGCCACCATGATTGAGCTCAATCTATAGCTCGTGTGCTTTGAGAGTCTTCACCTTTGTCTTTAGATAGTCGGATCCTTCACTGGGTAAGCTTGATTTCTAAACTACTGTGGCTTTTTCACTTCATTCGAACAGCAAGAAAGGCCATTAAAGTCGCAGCCTGACACACTTGGTCTCTGATTTTTCTCTTACATTCTTATGATCTATTCTTGGCCGCTATGTATAAGCTTGGGCTCACGCATGGAAGCTCTATGAGAAAGCTTGCTCAAGGGTCTCTCTTCTTCTCTACACATAAGGTAAGCTTCTTTTTTATAGCCTTTATGGCTTCACTTCCTGAACTTTCTAGCCTTGTGGCCGCAGCTGCAACACAGTTTTTGTGATGGCTCCTTACTTCATGTGCTTATTATTTTGTTATTTATGTGCTCTTTGTCTCCACTGGCCACCCTACACGAGCTCGCACTAGATGTTTTTCTTGGGGTTTTGAGACTTTATAAAGCTTTGGCCGCGGCTATATATGATATCCTACAAGCTTGAACTGGTAGGCTTCGCTCTAAGCACATATTTCTTCCTTCAGAAAGCTTAAAGAACTTCTCTTTTATTTATGAATTTATGGCCATACTCAGGCCGCACCATGTGTATCTCAAAAAAATCATTTTTAAAGCTTTTGGGGTCGACCCAAACAGAAATTTCTTTCTTTTTCACATTTGAGAACAAACCCCTTCATGGGTATCAATAGAAAGCATCTATTTTTTATTATTTGTAAAAAACTCCATATGGGTAACCTGGAAATAGCAAAAAAAATCTGTGTGCTTTGATATTAATGTAAACTAGCTCAACCCACGCTGACTTTCTACTTATTTTGCACTTTCAGTTGCAAACAGGACATGGGTATTCATTATTTTGCCGAAATCATACTTATTTTTGAATCCTTCAAACTCGATCATGAAGACATTGTATGAATTCCCTCGAGGAAATTTGTGTCTCATAGTCAAACCCCAATGTGGGTATGCAAGAGAATAAAGAAAAATTGTATATTCTAATTACTTGAAAAAACTAGGCTCGACCCATCTCTTATTTCTGCATTTTCTATGTGAAATCCCCACCATATGAGTTCATTTGTGATATGTAGAATTTTGTGTTATAAATACAAACCCCAATGTGGGTGTATGAAAACAAACAAGAGCTGCATATTTTGATTACTGTGCAAAACCCTGGCTCCTTTTGGCATTTGAATTCTTCAATATTCAGCGTATGGGTGTTTGTCATTTGTGAATGCATTTCTTTTATGTCACTGTTAGAAACTCTCACACGAATGCAAGAGATTCTGGAAAAAAATTGTCTCAAATCTGACTTTCATATAGCATCATGTACTTAAAGTATACTGAAACTCCAAGTATCTTATGTTTTCATTTCAGTTACCACTATAATGTTGTTTTTCTTGAGACAAAACTTGACATGGGCCTTCACTATTTTAAAGAAGTCTGAGCATAACAAAACCCACATGAATTCGCTGAAACTTGCAAGGAAATTCAGCTATCCCTGCATATTTTATGTTAAAATCCCAGCATAGGCACACTAAAAACAATGAGACATCTACACCTTTAACTTTTTGTACTTCCTTATCTCTATTTCATGGGTAAATGTTGCTCTGAGGAAAACCACATTTCGAAGTAAAGCTCATATGAGTATGTTTATTTTGTCATTGTGGTACCATGTGCTTCTATAAACCTTGCACTATATCTTCCCTGGGACAGCAAGCTAAACCCTTCAGAAAATGCAAAACATATGAAACTTTCATGGCATTGTTGCTTCCAAGACTTAATGCATGAGGAATATCCTTTCATCCAGCACACAGAAATTTGTTTATTTGAAACTGTAGAATGCTTTATCTATTTCCACCATGCTTTCCTGTCTTAACTTCTTTTACATTTCCTATGACTCCTGGCTCTATTCATGTTGCTTCAGTTAGAAACCAAAGGATGAATGTCTGTATTTTCATGCCTTGACCAGATGATATAACTGTTTCTCTCCTTGCACACAGGACCCTTTTGATTGAATATATAGATTACATATTCAATGTATACTCTGCTTTACTCTATGCAAATATTTAATTAAAATATTGCAGCTCTATTGACTGCATTTCCTCTTACAGCCAGCTAACATCTCATGTTCATTCTAGAAACAACTTTTCACCTTGTAATTCCTAATGTTGTATTTGCATTATTAGCCAAACTAGAGCTGACTGTTCATTTACCATTTGAATGCAATGTTTGTCCTTTCATACTCTTGGCTTCAACCTAGCACTCTTCATGCATTTTTATGCTCCATTTAATAAACTGTTCCGTGAATCTGCTCTCCTCTGAGATGAAAATTGAAACAAATCTCTTCATTGAGGCATTATGTATGCCTGTTCACTATCCTTGATTGCGAGAAAGAACATTGTCGGTCTGAACCTTGCATGACATATGATCATGATGAACAAATAACACTATAGCAAAAGAACATGAACCATACAACAATGTTTGAGATGAATGTACTCAGTTAGATGATTGAGCGGATTAAACTCATTGTTCACATGTAGCTTTCAGAAAGCATCTACCTGATTGTTATGAATGCACAGTTGGTTTTATAGCTTAATAGATAACTTTGTTTTACTCTTTCAGTTGTATATCATTTATTTTCCTGATAAATATGATGATGTAATTACTATCTCTTTATCAGCCCACTTGTAATGAATAAGGGCAGCATGTCAAGCTCTAACCTTGTGGGAGCCCGTTTTTCTCCACATGCTTGGTCTTCAAACAATAATCAGCTTCGTGACTTTCCCTATACCTGCACAAGGAAACAAACAAAGTTAGCATAAAAAACAATATATCATGATCATATTGATGTTTCTCCTTCAGCTCATGCTTCGGTACTTTTCCTGATTGTTTCAGTGCATGATTAGTAGCAGGCTACATTATTGTTGATGGTTCATATACGTATCTTCATAATCAGAGCCTCTGACATCCCGCTCTTCCTTCCTACAGGTCAACGGAGCTTGGAGAAGACAAAAGGTGCACCATTTCAACGTCAACCATCAGCCAATCAGGAAATGATGATTATGTTGTTACTTATGTGATTTCTTCTTTTGCATCTTCCATAGTGTAGTGTGTTATTAATGATGCACTGTGACAGTCCCATCCACGGCTTGTGTGGATATTTGATTTCAATCTCATGCTTTTCATTTTGAAAAGAAAATGCATCTCAATGCAATGTTGTATTATCATTTGGATTCTTGCAATCAAATGAAGCTATGTAAATATTAATCACTTTATGAAATAAATGAAAGCATTTAAAATGCTTTATTGTTTATATGCTCAATTGTGTACTTCATTCAATTGAAAAACATTGAATAGCACTTCTGAAATTTTGTTTCCTCATTTTAATGCACAACTATCACTTGACGAACAATGAACAAGGTGCAAACAGCACTTAAGCACAATGTAGAAATAACTGTAATTTCACTTTAAGATATAACAATATTTAATCCAACTCCACCAAATGAGTTGTAGCGAAAAATTGGTAACAGTTTCAATTCACAAATATATTGCTTGAGAGATATACTTCTGAAATGCAACTACAACCATCCATCAAAAATTCATCGAACGGTCATGGTCCATAATGTCACATGGTCGCTGAAATTTGGAACCTTAGAACCAAAGTCTAAAGTTTCAAATTTTTCAAAACCTCTGACCCACCGACTACAAACTACAAAGATGAACAAGAAAGACTTGCAACTAAGGTTAGGAAAAGCACCAAAACCCTGACTTTGGTGAATTAAGATAGGAAAGGTGGCAACTAAGGTTAGGAAAAGCACCAAAACTCCAACTTTGGTGAATTAATATAGGAAAGGTGGCAAGGACGGTGCACTTATGAAGTGAAGATCGCAGGCAGATTTTAGCAAGTGGACATGACTGGAGGATCGATGGGTAATTAAGATCGGTACGTGCAGAGTTTGGAAAATTATTACCTCTCGGCCCTCGATTAGTGAAGTTAATAATAGAGTTTGGTGTGGAGAAGAAGGTACACAAAAAGTCTGAAAGAGTGGTGGTGGTGGTGGCGGTGTAGCTATAGCAGTTTTCAAATGGAGGCCAACTTCACTCTACATTCGAGGAGGCAATTAAACCCATTTTATGGTGAAGCTTCTGACAAAAGATTAATGGGTATGTTTTTATTCACTGATGGGAGGTTGGTACAAAGTGTGCAGATGATTTTGGGGAAATCCTTTGGAAATCTGAGGCATAGATACAGGACTAACATGGATGTATACTCCTTGACTATAGCATGGGGTTTGGACTTGGGGGAATCGACAAGCATAGTGAGAGAAGTGATGGAGATGACTGTGCATAGAGATTTCTTGGAAGGATTAGAATCAATACTTGAATGGGCAGTTCCAGGTGAAGTTTTCAACATCTGAGAAGGCTTTGAAAATGTGGAACTGGAAGGGGTAGAAGGATGCATCCCTTTCATGCGTTGGCCGAAGGATGAGATTAAAAATCAATGCAGGGAAGAAGCAAGGTTAGATTGGGAAGTATTGAAGCTCTTTATAGAGCTGATGAAGGTGGAAGCACAGGAAAAAGTGGAGGAAAAGTGTATGAAAGCAAAAGGATAGAATGCAAGAAAGCAGAAGATGAATTAATGCAATTTTTGCATAATTTGTAGTTTTTTGTAGGGTTTTTGCAGAATTAACGCAAGACTAGTACTAAATTTTTGGCTTGTTGAAATATGTAAGGTAGATACAGGTAGTTGTGGAACTGGTTTTAGTTGGGCAGGGTTACTTTTTTCTATTATGAAGCATGTTAAGATGCTTTTTTGAAAAAATTGTTATAGTTGTAGGTGATTTTTGGATGGTTGATGAAAACAATGAGGCGAATAATCTTTATTTTCATGCATTTTTTTTATTAGTTTGATATTTTGTTTAATTCGCCAATAGTTTTTTCTTAATCATTTGAAAATAGGTTTAAATAGCCAATGAATTTTATTTTTTAGTTTGAAAAAAAAGTTTTAATCGCCAACAAAATTATTTTTTCTGGTTTGAAAATAGGTTTAATTCGCCAATCGAAATATTTTATTTGTTTGAAAATAGATTTTAATCGCCAATGGAAAAAATTTAGTGGTTTTTAAAAAATTGCATTTCGCCAGGATTTTCCACAGACTTCTAGTGATTAGAAAAGATTCGCCAATGGAGTTTTTTTTTTTTTACGAAAAATGAAAAAAATTGCCACAAATTAATATTTTTATTGGGAAGTATAAAAGATTCGCCAGGATTTTACACCTTCGACGAGGGGGGGGTTTCTTAAAGTTTTCATAGTTAAAGATCTGAGATGTCTTCATAGCTTAATTTCTCAAGATCTATTCTTTCAAATTGAATCATGTAAGGATTCTCATGAAGCTTGGAACAAATTGAAAATATTGTATGGTACTACAAATAAAGTAAAAGGCTATCAAATGGATAATAAACTAATAAGCCTTGATCCTAAAAACTTTGACAACATCGAGGACTACATCACCAAGGTCAATGATCTAAGAGAGCAATATAAAGCATGTGAAATTCATAAAATGAACATGTAGTTGGTCTATAATGCATTGAATAAACTTGGTCTTGATTATGTAGCTTTTTCTTCTACCTTTCATACTCATAGTTTAAATATGGGGTTTGTGTATACTACACCTTCATTTGTAGTTTTTTCTGAGATGTTAATACATGAGCAACAAAAGCTTCTTTCTATAGGTCTCATAAAGTAACCTAAATCTCAAGCATTGTTGGTTAGTCAGGTGAAAGAGTCACAACATTTTGATAAGAAACAAAAAAATTAAAGAATAATCCAAATTCAGATCAACCACAAAATAAATCCTCTTCCAAAGATAAATCATGTAAGAAGGAGTAGCCTACTTTTTCATATTGCAAGAATCTTGGGCATGGCAAACATCCTTGTTATAAGAAGGATATTGATGAATTGGAACATCTTAAAAAGAAGCACATTTATCTACCCCAAAATGTCTAAGTCAACCTCTTCTTCTTCAAAACAATCTAATAAGGACAAAAGTCATGTTGGTTTAGTTACTACATCAAGTAAAAAGGGGCAAGCTCTTTGTGCTTCTGCAGGTCTTGGATCATGGAGATGGCTTCTAGATTCAAGAGCATCTAACCATATGGCATCTTCATAGTCTATTTTCTCTTCTTTTGAGCCTTGTACTATGTCACACATTTTGATGGGAAACAATACATACATGAATGTAATTGGGAAGGGATCTATTGATATTGAGGAGGGAACTTTCAATTATGTAAATTGTGTGTACCTCATTTGTCAAACAATCTTCTTTCCATTTATCAAATCACCCATGGTGGAGATGGGAGGATTGTGGAATTCACTCCTAATTTAGTTATCATTAGAGACTTGAAGAGAAGAGATTATTGCTACTAGGATGGTTGATCATGCATCTCAACTATACAGCTTTACAAAATTTTCTTTTGATGATGACTTAGTTCCTTCGACTATTGATCACACTTCTAGTGTGGACCATGATTTTGAGGATACTTTCGGCTACATAAACTTAGGTGTTCTCACATTGGATCTCGTTCTTGATCCTTACATTCCATATCCATCTTCTATTGCATTTGATGATGCATGTATTGTCACATTTTTGGCCTCTTGTGATTTAGTGCAACAAGATCTACATCGTCTTCCAGATACATCTACTTGGGATGAGTACTTGATAGGCATTGTTGGTTTGTTTGTTGAGTCCCACATTTCAAATTTGGGAGACACCACTGATTGCATACATCTTCTCTTTGATGGAGATGATCCTTCTTCAATTGTTGTGAGGGAACACTCTAACTCTCTTGTTCATTCTCTGCATGATCATTCTTCACAATTTGGCATGAGTGTAGATTCTTTTGGAAACTATTTGGAGGAGGCTTCTTTGTCTTCAGATGAGGTATCTTTGTCTTTGGATTGTGTTCTACATTCATCTCTACTAGATTATGGATTGTCCTCTTTTGTAGTGTGGCCTAGATCGCATATTTAGAGTGTGTCAGTTTTCAGCATCGACATGGAAACACATGAGCATAGTTCAAAGACATCCCTCATCATCCATCTTCCATCATCTTCCTTTCAGGAATGGGAAGAAATCCTACATACTATCTCGATTTTGCTTTTCCTGATGGGGGGAATGTTGTTCACATGAATTGGATCATCTTCAGCATTCAATGTCAAGCATCTACCATCATTGTAGGAGATTCAACATCGAGGGGAGGTTGCATAATCTCACTTTTTCTTCTCTCTTATGAGGGGGTCTTTTTCCTGGCATGGGGTTTTGTCCTTCTTGTTCTTCAATGAGAAGATTATTGTTTTATCTATCTTTTGGGGAGGAGCTTTATCCCTTTAGATTTTTTTCTTTTCTCTAGTTGTGAGAGATTGCATTTGTACATGGGTACCTAACATGGCCTCGTATTCAGGACCCATCTTTGCATCATTTGCACAATAATCTATTCTCTAAGTTGCACTTAAGGGGAGGTGTTGGTATAAATAGGTGTTTTACCTATCTAATTCACTTATAGGTCCTAATTACATGTTAAGTTTACTTAGGTCCTAGAATTCTTTCTACAAGTATTAGTTGTCATGTCTAAATCTCGTGTTATAGGATTAAGACACATGTCATGATCTTGTCTAATCCTATCCCTCACCTTGCCTTTATAAACAAGGTTTCTCTTGCATATTTTACATCTTGTGAATCTTGTATCATATTATATTCTTGATTGGTAGAATAGCATATTTTGTTGTTGCTTCTCTCTAATATGTGTGGAGGTTATTTGGTGTTGCAGATTGAAGATCTTGGTTATTCACTCCAACAGCCTCACTTAGATGATGCTAGACCTGACTATGTTTAACCTCACACCCTTCCCTCTAGTATGAGATTGAGAGATTGATTTAGGAAGACCTTTATTTCTCCTTCTAACCACAATCCATGAGATATTATCATCCAAGTCCTCAAAACAAGGAGAAGCAAGGGGGATTCCTCCATAGAGTGCTTATCGATAAGTTGCCACCAAATGAGTAGGCTAAAGTTGATTTGAAGCTAAAGGAATAGCAAGCTAAGTGATCAAAATAAAAGGTCCAAAACAACAAATTGAATAATACAATCGATAAGCTTCCACCAAATGAGTAGGCTAAAGCTAATTTGAAGTTGAAGGAATAGCAAGCTAAGCAATCATAGTAGAAGGTTCTCCAATGAGATTCATAGAGTAGTAGGGTGGGGCACATTAGAGCTACACCAAGTGCAAGAGAGTTGATTTCCTTAGAAGACATGTCATCCTAAGAGAAGCCAATAGTTTGGGAATTGGGAGCATGAATATTCAAGTAATTTTCACAAGCATTCTTCCACCACATTGTTGTGCCCTTGCACCTTTCATTAGGAGAGAAGACAATCAATAGCTAAGTGATTAATGGTAAACCGTCATTTGCATCTAAAGGGAAGATCCTTGTAGTCAATTAGATGAGTTCAAATTCTATCCCCCACCATCAAAATCACATCCCCATGAAGAGACTTGGAGATATCAATGTCTACTAGGATGCAAGAAAGTATAGAATGATCCATGCAGGATGTGATTGAATCAACCTTCAAGAAATATCCAATAGAGTTTCTTCCTATGGCCTCATAACATGAATCCTCCCAGAACTAGAGAGGAAGGTTCAAAAGACAAACCCACACAAGTCTAACATTTAGAGATTCAAAAGGGGGATTGAAAAAAGTAGACCAAAGCTTGATCGAAAGAAAGTGGTCACCCCACAGCCACAATTTACTATCAAGTACCAAACCCCTATCCTTTCAAGAGTCAAAAGATGCTATGAAGAAACCTCGTGCACATGGGAAGAACTCGATCTTTCACTCAACGATTCACCTCCAAGAATCTAAGACCTATTTGTATAAATCAAAAAGATTAAGCCAAAGATTTTTGAACCCACAAACCAAAACCACTTCACAAATAGAAGTCTAGATTTTCCAACACATACTGACCACAGATCACCAACAAAGAAGACTTGACACAATGGATGGGTCATAATTTCACCCACAGGGCAAGCAATACCTCTAGCACCCACAACATTTGTAAAGAACCACTGACGATCTGCACCAGAAGTCTTAGCAACACTGATTGATATGGCGTTAAAAGAAACAACAGTCACTTGAAGAGGAACGTAACCATCGCAGGAAACCCTAATGCCAACAACCTAAACCGGGGGTAAAAGGACCATGTAGAGACCAGGGGCACACGAGCTCCCAGCACCAAGGTCGAGAGTAGAGCATTCATGGTGAATAGAGGGATCTCACGCCAATGAAATAGGTGAACCAGGCCGCGTGAGAGCAAGATTGTGGCATCCGACCTCAGTTTAAAAACCCCTAAAATGCCCTAAGTGGGAACCAACCAACCAACTACGAGAGGCACAGAAACATTATCAACTAGCATGCCTAGGAGAGAAGCGATGGGCGGGGCGACTGTTGCAGAAGGCGAGAGTAATTTTTCTGAAAAAGCTTCAAATGTCGAAGCAAAAACCACAAGTAGTTTAACCATTTGAATATGTTAATATTTAATGAGTAGATTTATGTTGAGTTCTTTAACAATAAAGCAATCTAAATGAGGGTAATATATCTATTAATAATAACATCATCCCTTATCAACCCACCAAAATAGAATTACCCTATTTAAAAGACATTAAATTATCACAATTTATGATAATTGGTGTATGTAGCTTTCGGATACAACTCTGTAAGATTTATTTTGCATCAACATTTTGAATCACACTTTGTGATCCATCGTCAGGATAATAGAGAGTTAGAGAAGATTCATTTTGCATCCTCTAGCTCTCTAATATCTGAATAATGGGTCATGGAATTTGATCCAAAACGTTGATGCAAAACAAATCTTACACAGTTGTGTCCAAAAACTACATACGCCAATAATATTATTAGCACCACTCTCACCCTAACATTCCAATGATTGAAATTGCTATCCTAAATTATTTATATATGATTAATCACATTAATAACAATATTAATAACAACATTGTTTGTGATGAATATATGTAATTAATAATAATTAAATAATAATTTTATGTCTATGATTGCTTCTACGAATATTAATGACTTGGAGGAGTTGATTATAATATGGCCTTCACCGCATAATCAAAATAACCAAAGAATTCATTATAGTGGTGGAATGTATCTCTCATTAGTGACTTGAGATGACATTATTACAAAACTTTTAAATATGATTGTTATTTTTCATTATAAAAATATATCATAAAATACATTATCATGTAATATATGGATTACCAAAGAGTGAATCACATATATGAGAAGATTATGAGATAATAAGTGGATGAGGAATGAGGAGATCAAAAAACAACTCTTAACTAATATAAGAATTAAATCCTAAAATCTAGGAAAAACAAAAATCCATAGAGAAGGTGTACCAATGAAACCTAATGTATACCATAAACTCCTAGACACATAAATTAGCTTCCTTCCTTGCAAAGTTAGTCTATTAATAGGGAATATTCCATCCTAAGAGTGGAAAATTGTGGCAAGCCCCTTATTTTTGTTGTCATATCATTATTTATCAAAATAAAAATATGAACTATTATATCTTAAGTCAAATTACATATTTTGAAACTATAAATCAAAAAACTTTAGCTTTTGAAGACGAAATTTATTAACAAACTATAGGTATAATAATGGGAACACTCCTTTGTTAATAGTAAACTTATTCTTAAAAGATATAATAGAAAGCACTTGAAACTTATCTGCTAAAACCAAGTTAGGGGAGAGGAGCCGATACGTAGGCACCCAAAATCAGACTGTCCACGTGGACTGCCACGTGGACCAATGAATTTTTATTTGCAAATACCTATTATGCGAGAAAGGGTAATTAACATTAAAAAAATAATAATAATAATTTTGTTTAAATTTTCCACGTGGGATGACATTATTTGACCACACAATTTAAAAATCACCAAAAAGACCATGTGATAGATACTTAGGCACGTCGATTGTCAGTTCCTGTGTGGCACAGCGTCTGAAGTGGACAACCTTGCCACGTCTACTTCTCTCACTCTGCCACCCTAACACTCCACTGTGTTGATTTTACCACTTGCCACCCCTTCCTATACTTTTGCTCAGTCGTGTTGAATGCACGTCACTTCCCCAAAGCTCCACGCCACCCTGCGTATTTTTTGAGCCAACCTGCATTCAATGTTATCAGTGCCTCGCACTTCTCGCCAAGTTCTAAGCCTTTCATTCTAGCAACTTCTTGTTTATTCTTCACTTGCATGCCATTATGTGCTCGGTTCAGTGCTCTGCAAGTTTCATACAGCAACCACAACATGCGACGCTCGGTCTCTAGTTAAGAGATGGGTAGACACTGGTTGGTGAACGTTATGCTCAATGAGACTTCTGCCATGCAAGAATCGAATGGGTGCCTTGCCGCCCGTCATTTTCCTCACTTCCAATTGTTGAAGAAGTTGTGTGAGGTTGTTGCGTGCCCGGGATTCAGCTGCATTCGACCCGCATTGAGTCGTTCGACCCAAGTGAGCTTGCTCAATAAAGCTCGCCAATATTCACTTTTTTTTAGTTCTATTTGCATTTTGTGTTTGTTTTATTGGATTTGTGATGTTGCAGAAATAGGTTTTTCGTGTTGAAGTATCATGTTTATGAACACTGTCCAATTTGTGTTCATAAACACACTAAATCTTTGGGAAATAATCTTTTGTTTGAGCATCGCTCTCTTCCATAGGGTTTTTTTTTAATTTTTAACGTAGATAATAATATTGTTGGTTGTTTTTGTGCCATCAAAAAAATTGGGGTTGTTTTCTTCTTTCATTACATTGTAAAAAAATTATTATCCATTGTTTCGGTGCCATAGATGAAGTTGTATGTTTTTTTTTGGAGTGTGTGTTTCCCTGGGGTTTATATTGCAAATATTAGTCATATTTTAGCATTTCTATTTTAGAAGGGTTTATTTTACAAATATTACAATCATAGTTTACCATTTTTGTTTCACTAGGGTTTATTTTGCAAATATTACAATCATGGTTTAGCATGTATGTTTCATAGGTTTTGCATTATCATTTACTCTGGTTATCATATTCTTTCTCATAGGTTTTGCATTATTCTCATAGATTATGCATTATCATTGACTCTACTTATCATATTCTCATAGGTTATGCATTATCATTCTCTTAGGGTGAGTTCTTTGTTTCATAAAGCAAATAAATTAATGTGGGTTAATCTTTTTTTAGGTTTTTCTTCATCTATTCAGTGACTTTAAAAATGTATGTTGTTTATGTGCCATAGATAAATTTTTGGGTGTTATTTTCTTATGGGTTCTGCTCCATCAATTTAGTCATATACATATGTGAGAATTGTTAAACTCTTACTGTTTTCCATTCGTGAGCTTTATATTGTTCTTCATTACAGCCATTACAGTCATGGGTTAATGTTAAGGTTTTGATTAATGTTATTTAACAGCATTTGTAGGTGTCATTGATAAAATTGGGGGTGTTAGGCTTTTCATAGGTGTTGCTTCATTCATTTCGTAATGCTATTTTGTTTAGGTTCCATCAATTAATTTTGGGGTGTTATGTTTCGCAATGGTTATGATTCATCAATTTAGTCATGCAATTATTGGAGCTTTTTTTTTTTTGCATTACAAATATTTGGGGGTCTTCTTTTTTTCATAGGTTCTACTTGATCAATTCAGTCATGCCTTTACTGTAGTTTTTTTAGGTACCATAGATAATTTTGGGGGTGTTACCTTGTTTGTAAGTTTGACTTCATCAATTCAATCATCATCTATTTTGCCAATTTTGGGTGTCGTTTAGAATTTGTGAGGTGCTATGTTTTTCATAGGTTTTGTTTCATCAATTTGGTCACCAACTATGTAGCCTTTTTTGGTGCCATTGATAAATATGGGGGTGTTAGGCTTATCATATGTGTTGCTTCATTAAATCTATAATGCAAATGTTTGTATCTTTTTTTAGGTGCCATTGATTATTTTGGTGGTGTTATCTTTTGCATAGGTTATGTTTCATCAATTCCATCATGCAATTATTGTAGCTTCTTTTCGTGCCTTGGAAATATATTGGGGTGCTCTATTTTTGTTAGGTTTTGCTTCATCAATTCAGTCATGCATATATTGTAGTTGTTTTAGGTACCATAGATAATTTTAGGGGTGTTCTCTTGTTTGCAAGTTCCACTTCATCAATTTTACCATTGAATAATTTCCCACAATGGTACGTCGGTCCTCCACAAGTTAGGAAAAAACTCTTGCATAAAAAAGCACGATGATATCAAACACATATTGGATATTAAATGCACGTTTAATCGTTTATATATATATATATATATATATATATATATATATATATATATATGTATATGTATATGTATGTGCATATGTATAGGCATATACATATACATAGACATAGACATATGTATATGTACATATACATAGACATATGTATATGTACATATACATAGACATATGTATATGTATATCAGATATTAAATGCATGCATAATTGTATATATTTCAAAACAAAACAATTACATGCTAGCAGCCAAACATGATGAAGTGTATCCAACTTGTATATGCTTAAGGTCTCTGCATCTTCTTTATATATATGTATATGTATATGTATATGTATATGTATATGTATATGTTTGTGTATATACATATACCTATACTACTTTCATGACATCCTATGTATTTTTTGAGCCAACCTGCATTCAATGTTCCTAGTGCCTCACACACCTTGTCAACTTTAGAGCCTTTAATTTTAGAAACTTTTCGTTTATTCTTCACAATGATGAAAATGTATGTGTATTTGTATCTGTATCTCTATTTGTATTTGTATCTGTATTTGTATCTATATGTGTATGTGTATGTGTATGTGTATGTGTATGTGTATGTGTATGTGTATGTGTATGTGTATGTGTATGTGTATGTGTATGTGTATGTGTATGTGTATGTGTATGTGCATGTATGTGTGTGTGTATCTATATGTGTATGTCTATTTGTATTTGTATGTGTATGTCTATGTGTATGTCTATGTTTATGTCTATGTCTATATGTATGTCTATGTCTATGTCTATTTCTATTTGTATGTCTATGTAAATGTGTATGTCTATGTGTATGTGTATGTGTATGTGTATGTGTATGTGTATGTGTATGTGTATGTGTATGTGTATGTGTATGTGTATGTGTATGTGTATGTGTATGTGTATGTGTATGTGTGTGTATGTATATGTATATGTATATGTGTATGTGTATATGTAAATGTGTATGTGTATATGTAAATGTGTATAGATGTGTGAAGAGGTCTTAAGTGGACTACCTTGCCACGTCTACTCTCACTCCACCACCCTAACACTCCACTACGTCGCATTAATTAGGTGTTGCCCCTTGCTATACTTCTCTATGTTCGTGTTTAATTCACTTATGTATATGTATATGTATATGTCTATGTCTATGTATATGTATATGTGTTTGCTTCATCAATTCATACCTTCAACAATTATATCTTTTTTAGGTGCCATTGATTAATTTAGGGGTGTTCTCTTCTTTAGATGATGTGCACTTGAACTCAAATTGGGGGCCTATCACACCAATGCAGGTGTCACTTTCACATTAATCACAACTACACAACATAAACAAGGTGCCAAGTCAACACAATTCAAACCCATCTGACCCATCTTTGACTGATTGGCCAACCCATTACAACCATGTTTCCCATCGTAGCATAACCAAACCAACAAGCAAATGCATCTGCCTGTCTCATCAAACATGACACCTACAACACATATTAGCACGATTCTATCCCATCTCACCAAGTAGGGTGTGCATGCAGTCATGTCAAACTCCAAAATCTTATCTGCATCCATTTTACAAGTTGTAAGGCAGCCATTATTAAAAAAAAAAATTATGCAAACAATTGCAAGCAATACACCAAACTAATCAACTGAAGAATTAATGGCTGAAATTAATCAAATTCACCAAACAACCATTAATCAGATTCAAATAATTCCCAATTCAAATATCCATGAAAACCTTCAAGTATTCACATTCGGGGGTGTTCTCTTTTGAATAGGTTATGCTACATCAATTCACTCATGCAACTAGTGTAGCTTTCTTAGGTTCCATTGAGTAATTTGGGGGTGTTATCTTTTTAATAGGTTCTACTACATCAATTCACTCATGCAACTCCCCTAGCTTTCTTATTTTCCATTGATTAATTTGGGGATGTTCTCTTTTTTAAGGGTTCTACTTCATCAATTCACCCCTACATAGGTTATTATACATCAATTCACTCATGATTAATTTTTAGGTGCCATTGATTAATTTGGGGGTGTTCTCTTTTGCATAGGTTATTATACATCAACTCGCTCCTGCAACTATTGTAGCTTTCTTATTTTCCATTCATTAATTTGTGGGTGTTCTCTTTTTTAAAGGTTATGCTACATCAATTCACTCATGCAACTATTGTAGCTTTCTTATTTGCCATTAATTAATTTGGGGGTGTTCTCTTTTGCATAGGTTCTAATACATCAATTCACTCATGCAACTATTGTAGATTTCTTAGGTGTCTTAAATAAATTTGGGGGTGTTCTCTTTTGCATAGGTTTTGCTACATCAATTCACTCATGCAACTCTTGTAGCTTTCGTAAGTTTCATTGATTAATTTGGGGGTTTTCTCTTTTGCATATGTTCTACTTCATCAATTCAGCCCTGCAATATAAGTATCTTTTTTTTTGTGCATTAGATAAATTTGGGGGTGTTCTCTTTTGCATAGGTTCTGCTACATGTATTACCATACAATAATAATCAATAGTAAAACTTTGTTACAACATGTATTTAGGGGACTTGGTTTTTCGAAGGCCTTTTATGGTTGCCTATGTAGCACTTCACGATTGAAAGGTCCAATTGTGGACAAGTGCAACATAGATTACCATTACAAAGGCCTTGGGAAAATCAAGTCTCCCTAAACCATTATATCTTGTAACAATTACCAAAATCCATTCATCCATGTCACATTGTCTATGCATTGGCACTACACTGCCATATATTCATTGCATATATCGACATGTATTACCATAGAACAATAATCATCAATTCTACTTTGTTACAACATGTATTTAGGGGACTTGGTTTTGCGAAGACCTTTCATGATTCTATTTTTGTGTTCATCATTGCACAAACTTTCACACTACAAATTATTTTTAATATTTTTATCGATGGAAGTTACAATTGCTTTGATGGTTCCAACATCAAGATCTACTATTCAATTAATTTGGGGGGGTTCTCTTTTGCATAGATTATATTTTTTAGGTATTCATATATTAATTTGGGGTTGTTATCTTTTTAATATGTTCTGCTACATCAATTCACTCATGCAACTATTCTAGCTTTCTTAGGTGTTCTCTTTTTTTATAGGTTATGCTTCATCAATTCATCCCTGCAACAATTGTATCATTTTTAGGTGCCTTTGATTAATTGCAAGGGTGTTCTCTTTTTTAGGTGCATTTGATTAATTTGGGGGTGTTATCTTTTTAATAGGTTTTGCTACATCATTTCAATCATGAAACTATTGTAGTTTTCTTAGGTGCCATTGATACATATGGAGGTGTTCTATTTTTGTTAGGTTCTACTTCATCAATTCAGCCATGCATATATTGTATCATTTTTAGGTGCCTTTGATTAATTGCAAGGGTCTTCTCTTTTATAGGTGCCTTTGATTAATTTTGGGGTGTTATCTTTTTAATACGTTCTGCCACATCAATTCAATCATGCAACTATTGTAGCTTTCTTAGGTGTCATTGATACATTTGGGGGTGTTCTCTTTTTTATAGGTCATGCTTCATCAATTCAACCCTACAACAATTGTATCATTTTTAGGTGCCTTTGATTAATTGCAAGGGTGTTCTCTTTTTTATTTGCCTTTGATTAATTTGGGGGTGTTATCTTTTTAATAGGTTTTGCTACATCAATTCAATCATGCAACTATTGTAGCTTTCATAGGTGTCATTGATACATATGGGGGTGTTCTATTTTTGTTAGGTTATGCTTCATCAATTCAGCCCTGTAACAATTGTATCATTTTTAGGTGCCTTTGATTAATTGGAAGGGTGTTCTCTTTGTTAGGTGCCTTTGATTAATTTGGGGGTTTTATCTTTTTAATAGGTTATGCTACATCATTTCAATCATGTAACTATTGTAGCTTTCTTAGGTGTCATTGATATTGTTACATATTTTTCGCCTCAGCTCAAATGGAGGAGTTGGCTGATTGTTTTTAACATTAAGTGGAATTGTAGTGTCATGTTCGAATGTTGTTTCGCATTATTATCATTATGCATCGAACAACAGTTATGCATTTTAGTAAAGTTATGAAGTTTCAGAGTGGTTTTCAGATGTTGCAGTTTTAAAAAGAAATACAGAATTGAGTACATGAGCAAAGTAGCATTTCAAATGCTTTTATTCATTTCATAAAGAACTCATATTTTTACAAGGCTTCATTTGATTTCACAATCAGAATGATATTACAACATTGCATTCAAATGCATTTTCTTTTCAATTGAAAATCAGAATTGAAATCAAAGATCCACACAAGCCATGGATATAACTGTGACAACATATTTCTAATAACACATTGCACTACTGAAGATGCAAAAGGAAAACACAGAAGCAACAGCATAATCATCATTGCCTAATTATCGACGCTTGATGTTGAATGGTGCACCTCGTCATCTCGAGCTTCGTCGGCCTGTAAGAGGAAAAGAGGGGCATCAGTGGCTCCGACTATGATGTAACTTATATGATGCACCTACAATAGTACAGCATACTATTAGCAATGCATTGAAACAATCAATCAAGTGCAGTATGAAAGAAGTGAGCTGAAAGAGAAATAGCAACATCATGATCAACATGTTCTATTTTTTATGCTAACGTTCTTTGTTTCCTTGTGCAAGTATAGGTAAAGTCATGAAGCTGAACATTATTCAAAGACCAAGCATGTGGAGTAAAATGGGCTCCCACAAGGGTAGAGCTCGGGTTGCTGCCCTATTCATTAAATGGGCTGATATTAAAAAAGATACTTTATCATATTCATCAAACGAAATGAAATACAACTGAAGAGTAAAACAGAGAATCCATCAAGTGACGAAACCAACTATGCATTCATATCGATCATGTTTTCTTTCTGAAGGCTACAGGTGGACAGTGAGTTTAGTTCACTTAATAAATTTAACTGAGTGCAATTACATCAGAAATTGTTGAATAACTACATTTTTTGTGCTGATTGTAGTCAAATGTCATGTAAGTTTCAATTCATCAAATCTTTCTCGGATAGTGAACAGGCATACATTATGCCTTAATTTTTTGTTCTAATTTCATCGTCAAAGAGAACAGATTTTAAGAGCAGTTTGTGCTGTGAGATATAAAAATGCATGAAGGGTACCATGTTATTCAAGAATTCAAAAGACAGATAAGTCCCTAGTTCCAGTTGATTAGTAAGTACATAATGCATTATGGATTGAAATAATAAAGTGATCATTCCAGAATATTAAAGAAAGAGTAAGCTTTGTCTTTCTAGGAGGTTTGTGAGGTGTCAGTCATGCTTGAGAATAGAAGACTAGGTACAGTCCATTTTTAGCTCAATGTTTCAGCTAAAGCCCTCCATAGGTGCTAAAAGAGGAAAAGCAGGAGTTCACTTTGGATCAATTTTGATTTGAGATCTTAACTATGACAAGTTCTGTCTCAAGGGAGTAGTTGGATATAGTAACGAGCATCAGTGATACAATACTTAAATATTGAGTACTGGTTATTAGAAGTTACGGCAAGGACAGTGAACTCGTTCTGGATGGGATGGTGCCTCAAACGGGATCGTGTATCAATGATTAGTGGAGGATGGAAATCAAATGTGATACACATCCATTTTGTTTTCAGTGAGTTACAAGTGTCAAAGTAAGACATCACTTATAATAGGTCAAGCCATGAATTAAATATAATAAATATGTAGGATTTTGATCATTTTTAGATTACTTAGTCAAGGTCTTGTCAAAACAGTAAGGTAAAGGTTCTATCATATCTACAAGATGAGCAACAGAATATAGTTGGGGACCATAATGGAATGTTCAATTTTGAGCTTAATGCACATATGAGATTTTAAATTCAAGACAGATCTTTCAGAATCTTGTGGACATCACGGAGAGTCATACTGACTTTCAACAGAAATAACAAATGAACATTTTTTCTGTCAAGATTCTTAGTACCTAGAGAGTATTCTCAGAATGTGTATTGGATGTTCTTTTTAAGGATAGTTTATAGCTCCATGTCAAGGATAGTTCTGTGAATTGAGCTCAAGTGTTATAACAGAGTAATGAAAGATACAGAAATGAGCATCTTTTCTTCAAATATCAAATGCCAATATGGAGTTTTTTGTTATAGCTATTGATGTAAATACACAGATTTCGTTAACTCTTATAGGTGCTTTCAATTTTGAGGGTAAACAATGATGAACAGCAGTTACCCACATGAGGGTTTTCTTTCGAAAATACAGAAATATGATAATCTATGATACCCACATGAGTTTCGCATAAAAACAGCAGTAGACCACAAGATATGCAGATTTTGGTGTTGTTTCAAGCTTCAGATGAGAAGAAGATGCAATTTTCTTTAATAATTCCAAGGACCCACTTTCAATTTAGTTCGAAAATACAGAAAATGCAGTTTTCCTTAAAAAATTTGAGTACCCATTGTTAGGGTTGGCTTCAAAGTGCAGAAGAAGCAATCACAAAGATAACCCATGTGAAATCTGGAATAAAATAGCAAGAATATAAAGCAAATGTAAGTTCTCTAAGTTGGGTCGAAATGCAGAGGGAAGAAGATGCAGCTTTATTCAACTTTCTGTGATACCCATAAACAGAAATACTTTTAAATTGACATAATGGTAGTTTTATGTTTTTGGTCGAGCCGAAATCCACAAAAAATGCTTCCTACAATGCATATTTGGCGCGGCCTGAATATGGCCAGAAATTCATGAGCAAAGAAGAGTTTTTTTAAAGTCTCTAGAGAACAGGTGCTGGCAAAGTAGAGTTACCAGTTCCGTGCTGAGGGTAAGTATCTTGAAGCCGAGATTTGAGCTCTCACAGGAAGGTCGAGCTCACACAATGGTAGGTGAAGTGCAGAAGATAAAAAAACAAAAGTATTAGAGTGTTTTAGCCACGGCTTTGAGGCCGAAATGAGCAGAATACGAAGCCATAGAGTCTAAGAACACACAGCTCACCTTGTGCACAGAAAGCGAAAGCATAACCCGCGAAGCTCTCTCATATAGTCTCCAATTGAGCTTGAGCTCATAAGGCATGGAGAAGCCAAGGTAAGAGAAGATCAGAGAGTAAGCTCATACAGGCCGCGCCCTTAGGGCTTTATGATATTCAAAATAATGAAGTGGAAAATCTATTATACCATGAAAGGAGGCTTACCCACTGGAGATTTAGTTATCTGAAAACATGAAGAAGATTACTGAAGCACATGAGCTCAAGCTTGACAGAATCATGGCGGTGGCAGAAGGCGACAGAGCTCTTCCTTGCAAGTGGAGAGTGTGAAAATAAGTGATAATTAGGGTTCGATTCTGTTTTGACCGAACCCTAATTTGAATATCATTTTGTTCTAGAGATTTCAATCAAAGCACACGTGGTGAATGTCAAATGGGGTCGATTTGTTTTAATCTTTGCATTATGACTTTGCTAAAGTCTGAGCTTAATACTTATGGAGGCCGAAATTCAAATGCCTAGGGTGGTCGACATGTTAAGTCTTTGAGACTTATATTATGCATTAGTGAAGCATGGAGTTTGGTTACACTATTTTATTGTTTTGTGAGAGAACATAAGGGTAGAATGATAATAGTTGATGACTTATAATATTTTGATCAAAAAAAAAAATTAGGGTTTTATTTTTAATTGATTTTAGAGAAATCAATTGGAGTTTTAATGAAGAATGATTATATAAAGGTGTTTTTATGATTTTTGAAGAAAATCAGAATATTGTAATGGAGAAATAAGGTGATTTTCTTTTTGCAAAAGATTTTCAATCTTTGAGTTGCAAAAATAGACAATTGTAAAAATTTGCATCTTGTAAAGCAGAATCATAAAAGACGATATTCTATAAGTTGCTTTATGTTTTCTTGCTATTTTTAGTAGATCTTTGACTGACTTTTCCTCTTGGTCAGATTTGAGACTTATCTTGGAGAGATAAGGTGTTTTTTGAGCTTTTAAAGCAGATTAGCCTATTTTTAGAGGCTTGACAGTGTAATCATGAAAGCGGTTTGCTTTTTTTTGCTTTTAAAGCAGTTTTTGAGATTGTTTGAAACTTTTTTTCCTTGAGCTTTTTCTGAGCTTAGATTAGGGTTTCCTTGAGAGTTCTTTACAAAGACTTAGTCTTTTCAGCTCTTCTTTCTTAGCAGTTCAGATTAGAGTTTCTTGCCCTTACACATTTTGGGGAGCTTGTAAACTGTTGTGTGCTCAGATTCTGAGAAGTTCCAACTCCATCATTCAATAAAATAGTAGAGTTTTTCCTTTCTCATTTCCTTTTCATGACTTGGAATAGTAATTTGATTCGTTCTGTGATTCAAATCTGTTGGATCATTTTCTTTTCTTATTATTGTCAAGAAATTTGCAGGAGTGCATGCTAGTTCAGGTTATTCCTTGTGTTAATTTAACCTTTGCATAAATCACTGTTGAACTACATGTGTTGTGAGATTGTGAGTTTTTTTAATTTTAAAGAGTTGGTGAGAGTGAGTTATTATCAGGGTCTTCTTATAGTTGATCAATATTTTTAGAATGATACAATTTCAGTTTAGATTTTAAATCCATTTTATCCTTCTATCCTTTTTCCTGAAAAGACACTTAAAATTGAATTCATCATTCGGAGAACTAGCTCACTCTGGAGATTCCTTCTTTGTTCAGATCACCCACGTCTGAAGAAGGTTTCCATGTTTTAGTAGTTTGCTGAATATTGTATTCAGCAGGGTGCAAAACTATTGATAATAGGTACATACGGAGGTGTTCTATTTTTGTTAGGTTTTGCTTCATCAATTCAGTCATGCATATATTGTATCATTTTTAAGTGTCTTTGATTAATTGCAAGGGTCTTCTCTTTTTTAGGTTCCTTTGATTAATTTGGGGGTGTTATCTTTTTAATACATTCTGCTACATCAATTCAATCATGCAACTATTGTAGCTTTCTTAGGTGTCATTGATACATTTGGGGGTGTTCTCTTTTTTATAGGTTATGCTTCATCAATTCAGCCCTACAACAATTGTATCATTTTTAGGTGCCTTTGATTAATTGCAAGGGTGTTCTCTTTTGCATAGGTTATGCTTCATCAATTCAGCCCTGTAAATAATGTAGATTACATAGGTGCCATTGATTAATTTATATGTATTCTCTTTTGCATCAATTTAGTCTTGCAACTATTGTGTGTTCATCAAAGAGTGATTGCTATTCTTATCTACAGTCGTGTTTAATGCACATCTCTTTCGCATTGTCTATATATATATGTATTTGAATCACTTAGGGGACTTGGTTTTGTGAAGGCTTTCAATGGTTCCCTATGCAACACTTCACAATTCAAATGGAATTGTGGACAATTGTAGCATAGGTTGCCATCAGAAGACCATTCACAAAATCAAGTCTCTCTAATTCATTACTGAATGCAACAATAGCCATGACTCTATAGGGGAGAGGAGCCAAAATGTGCACATCCAATTTTCTACAGTCTACATTAACAAAACAACAATATTTATATGACTAAATTGAAGAACAATCGAACATATTTCTATAGCAAATAGATACATATTTACATGACTGAATTGATGAAGCAGAACCAACAAAAAAGAGAACCTATGCGTATTTGTATATATATGTATATGTATATGTATACATATATGTATATGTATATGTATACATATATGTATATGTATATGTATACATATATGTATATGTATATGTATATGTATATGTATATGTCTATATATATGCATATACATATATGTATATAGAATTACTTACGTGCATTATTTTGCTTATCAAGAAAATATTCATGTCTCTATTGCTTAGCTGACCGAATTGATGAAGAACCTATATATATATATTTGTATGTGTATGTGTTATGTATATGTATATGTGGATGTGTATGTATATGTATATGTATATGTATATATATATATGTATACATATACATATGTATATGTATGTGCATATGTATATAGAATTTCTTACATGCAAAACCTATGAAAAAGAGAACCCCAAATTTATCTATGGCATCGAAACAACCAACAATATTATTTGTTACTAAAATGAAAATTTGCAACATTGATTACATGCATTCATTTGCATTCATCTGAAAAAGAGAACACCACCAAATTTATCTATGGCATGGAAACAACAAACATGTGTATGTGTATGTGTATGTGTATGTGTATGTGTATGTGTATGTGTATGTGTATGGGTATGCGTATGCGTATGCGTATGCGTATGCGTATGTATATACATGTATATATATATATACACATATGTATATGTATTTGCATATGTATATAGAATTGCTTACATGCAAAACCTATGAAAATGAGAACAACCCCAAATTTATCAATGGCATTGAAACAACCAAAAATATTATTTTTACTGAAATGAAAATTTGCAGCATTGCTTACATGCATTCATTTACATGACTGAATTGAATCACAACAGTAAAATAGATATGTATAAAGAGGTAAATACTTATACATACATGCATACATTGGTTGCAATAGATGTATGATTGAATTGAAGATGAAGCAGAACCTATGAAAAAGATAACACCCCCAAATTAATCAATGGCACCCAAAAAAGATACAATAGTTGCATGATTGAATTGAAGACAAACAGCAAAATAGATATATGTACATATATGTATATATGTATATTTATATGTGTATACACATAGATGTATGTGTCAATGCGAAATACCAGTATTTGTCGAATTACGCTTGATCCATGAGGAATCAAAGCGTAATGGAGCCACCAATACTCGAATCTCAACAAGATCAATCAATCAAAATTTAAAGTAAACATTTTATCAAAAAACATAACATGCTAAATTGATGAAAGCTTTAAAGAAAAGATCTACTCTAATCTATTGAAACTTTATCTTGTTGTGGAATTGATGTCGTATTGATGTGGACCGATGACCCTTTCCCAATCCTGTGATAGTGAGCTTGTCTCAATCGATTCTATGGAAGAGAATCGGTGAAACCATGGTGTTTGATGTATAAAAAACCTAAATTATGAACAAAATGAACATGATGAAAGCTAAGTTACCATGATTTTATGTTACAAATGATCTAATTGTGCAATTTCTAAGCTAATTTAAGCTAAAAAGGAGCTAAAAGAAGAAAACCCTAATTTATTTACAAACTAGGATGGATGCAGGGAAGCCATTAATGAAAGATTGAAGCTATTATGCAACTAAAACAAACTGAAAATAAGCTAAATGTGTGCAAATTGAGAGTATGGATATGAGTAAATTTAATAGCATAAGTTTGCAATAAAAGATGGATCCATTTGTCTCCAAATAGTGATCTATTTATAGGAGAGCAAATGAAGAATGGATGGTTGAGATCAAAAAGCTTAATCAATAGTTCAAGATGAAGAGGATGAAAAGCATGGATCATGGATTCTCATCAATGGATGAGAATGCAAGATGAAAGTTAATCAAGGGCTCACACTTGCCTCAAACAAACACACTTTTGACCTGCTCACACAAGTCAAAGGTAACTTGTTTAGGAAGTTAAAGGGTTAACTTACTTTTGAAGCTAAGTGAGTTCATTGGAGGAGAGGAAATATTCCTTAGAATATCCCTTTAGGGTGAGGGAAAAGGTTAATTTTACAAATTAAAACAAAGTTTTAATTGTGCAAAAATGATAAAGAATATTCTATGGGAATATTCCCTTTGTTTAGAGGAAAATTAGTTTAATTGCTAATTAAACAAGGTTTAATTTATGCAATTAGGGAATTAGAAGATATTTATTAAATTAGATGATTTAATAAATAGAGGAGGGGTGGTGAAATTATATTTATTTAAATAACATAAGGTTATTTAACTAAATAAGATGACTTAGGATATTAAATTAAATATTTTGATTTATTTAATTTAATTAGATGAAGTGTTAGTGCACAAAGAGATGAATTAACCCAATTAAATTAATTAGGTCAATTACATGAAAATGATGCAATTAATTAATTAGTTAGGCTAATTAAATCAATTAAGCGAAAACAGGATGGATAAAGAGAAAATGATGTTAATAAACCTAATTTAAGTGTATGACATCAATTAGGACATTTTTCAGTGTCTACAGTATGCATATGTATATGTATATATGTGTATACATATACATATTGTGCGAACCCCAATCCTAATACCTACAAAACAATAAGAACAAACACATTAGAATATAGAATGCAAGCAAGAACAAGGATTCCCCATGAAATCCATTAGCATAGTTTAAAATTGGAAATGAAACAAGAATGAAATGAAAGAGCAATAAAGCAAGCTAGATCCTATTGAAGACAATGCAAACTCTTGATCCCATGGGGGAATTGGTGCCAATTTGATGTGAAAATTGGCCCTTTCCCAATTCCTATGATGCAAGCTTGATGTATGTTGATGAATGATCCACTTTGATGAAGGATGGTGAGTGCTCCAATGGAAAAACTTGCATAACCTAGCTAAGATTCAATGATAATGGATGGAATTTGCTAAATATTTGAGCATAGTAAGTTTACTCAAATTGTGGATGATGAAATGAGGAGATTAGCCTCTTATTTATAGAATGCCAAGATGGATGAATGTCCAAAATAGAGCAATGTGGGACTAACATTCATCCAATGGCAAGATGCCACTGTCAACCTATGAGTGGATGGAGGATGTGCAAGTTTTGAGGATTGTGCCAATAAATGCCTATTTTTGAATTTTGAATTTGTTGAAATGACATGCAAGAGGGAAGAAATAATGCATTGAATGCCACTTGGCTCAAGGCAAAGGACATGTAAGAGAGAGTAAATGCCTTGTTGGATGTACATGTCAACTTGGATTTTGAATTCAAACTTGGAGAATATTCCCAAAAGATGCCTTGTTGAGGAAAATAGAGATTTAATTAATCAATTAAATCTATTTTCATGTGCAAGTGGTAAAAGTTGGAGGATGGGACATGGGAGGAGAGATTAAATTAATCAAAGTTAATTAATTTAATGAAGGGGGTTAAATGATGTGACCTATTTGACTTAAGTTTGTGGATTTATTTAAATCAAAAATGAGAGGAATGTGATAAGGGATTAATTAAATAAAGATTTTGATTTATTTAATTAAAAGAGATGATGTTAGATTAAACTAAATAAGATTTTAATTTATTTAATTTAATAGATAGACTTTAGAGATTTAATCAAATAAAATTAATTATTTAATTAAATTGAATAATTAGATCAAGATGATTAATTTAATTATCGAGAAAAGGTGACTTAATTAGATAACTGGTTTATTTAATTAAGAGAGGAATATTGATGAATTTAATGGATAGGGGTATTTGATTAAATGGTTAGACTGAAGGATGATTCAAGATTAAATGATGTTAGTGGTTAGGTTCAGATGCACAATGTCAATCGGTACATTTTACGTGTCTATATTTTGCCCCTCTTTGAAGCAATGCACTTGTTGCGTTGGTTCAAAGAATAAATGATCTCGATTAAAGCCAAAAAAAAAATATTTTAAAACCTTGCCTCACTACTACCCAGCGAGAGAAAACATGCCAATATATTCCCCCCTCGAGAGATTGGACGAAAATTTCAATTTTTGGGTGATCTCGCGAAAAAAGAGGACAAGGCGCCCGACAGGTCCAAAAAGGCTCCAAGAGGCCAAAACATGTCTAAGCGCAATAAAACGATGTAAAACAGGCCTCAACTAGACAAAAACAGGCTCAAGGGTTCAAAACCCTTGCAGGATAGCCAATTAGGGTGAAAAAACCTTAATTTTTAAGCTTAAAAAGGCTCCAAGGGGTCACTTTCAATTCATTTTCACACACATCCATCTAGCAACCTTGAGATTTGAGCTTTGACCACCTGACAATATGGTGCAATGATAGCTCCCGATGCACATTTCCGACCGAGTCCGGACGGACCAGCGGACACCCGGTATTGGGGCACCGATAAGTGATCCTTACTTGAGCTTTATTTTTTGTTTTTAGCATTCATTTATTGTTTTCAAAGTCCGTCTTTCTGCAGGATGTCAGATTGTGCCGCAGCGGTGGAATTTGGAGTTTGAAAACTCTGACACTGAGGTCATGGCCCATGGGGTCATTTCTAAAGTGCGACGCAGCGGTTCTTTATCGACAAGAATCTTTTCAAAATGTGCCACTCGGAAGGAAAGTGCATTGCGGCGGTGCGCTGTCAGTATTTTGTGCCCCAGCGTCATAGTTTGATAAAAATAAAACTGTGACACCTTCATGAATTGTGATGCTGGAGTGGTTTCTTGGACGCCCGGAAAAAAAAAAATTCAAAATTTTTAACATGATGACCCTTCCTGATGTAGGACACGGCGAGGGAGCTCTACTCCCCAGAGCACAGGTCACCGGGAGGGAGTTCTACTCCCGAGAGCACAGGTCACGGGATCTCTTCAGTTACTTGCGGGACCTGAGTGATAGAGATCAGGATCGACTACGACACATGGGGTTATGGTACATGGCCTACGCAACACCCATTAGCACCCACCTTGGGATGACGTCAACACTTGCCAAGAGATGGCACAGCAAGACCTCTTCTTTCCACCTTCCCATCGGCAAGGCCACCGTCACCCTAGAGGACATTTGTCACATCTTGAGATTGTTGATTCATGGTCAGCGTGTCATTTTTGATATAGATGAGGGGCAGAATTCCTGTCACACAGTCCTTTCCACAAAGGACATTATCATTTGTGAGGGGCAGACCGAGCTTGAGCGACACAGGGCTCTGGCCCCTCCCTTCCGCTTGGTTGTTGCAGCGATTATTTCAGGTCTTGTTGCCCCAGATCGATGAGGCCGGTACTTCAATCTCGGTTGGGGATTCTACTGGGAGCGCATGGTGATGTGTGACAAGCCTACTCATTTTTCTTGGGGGTCGGTTCTTCTTGCATCATTGTATAGGGATCTTCATGAGTACGTCTACCTAGATGGCAGAGCACTCAGAGCAGGCATCACACTCCTCCACGTATGGGTGTGGGAGTACATTGCTTTCCTTTGACCATGGATTGTTGCATTTTCGATGGGGCCTGACGATCCCCTTGTATGGTGCTATGGAGGCGGTGTGTCCTTCACACACACAGGCAAGCATGGGATTCCCTCTTGGAGGAGGGTCCTAGATGAGATGCAAGTGTTTACATGGCGTCTGTACCTTGGTCGGCCCGGATGGGTTGATGATGTACATCAAATTTTCTATGCCCACCAGGACCGCTTCATGCAAGGGCGAGAGCACACAATGATAGAGAGATATTTGCTCGGGCGCGTTCAGCGTCAGTTTGGTCAACCTCAAGATTGGCAAGATGATGATTATGTGGCCATATTTGCCCGCACCATGTCATAGGTTTCATGGGGGCGATACATTCCTGCCTCTAAGGCTGTGGACACCTTTAGACATTTGGTGGCTCGGCCATGGGCTTATGATCAGGGGCCTACGGATCCAGGTGTTACACAGGCATACAGGGATTGGTTCTGGCCTCCCCTACGTTTGATAGTTCCAGGAGCAATCCCCGATCGGCGGAGGGTGAGAGGTAGAGGGGGAGGACGAGGATGGAGGGATGGTGCATGACAGGACCAGTCAGTCAGGCCTCCAGTTCAGCTAGCTCAGCTAGGTCAGCCAGGTCAGGGTGACATGCAAATACAGGATAAGCAGCAAGTGTCAGCTAGGCAGCAGGGGCAGGCAGGTGCATCACCACAGGCTGGGGGTGAGGATCAGCCTTAGGTACAGCTTCCACGAGCACAGCCAGCAGGGCAGCCAACAGGGCAGGTGGATCCTCGAGATACATTGATTGCACACCTGCAGGCCTAGGTGCAGACTTTGACAAGGCAGAGAGATCGAGCACAGACCGAGAGGGACCAAATCAGGTCCGAGAGGGACCAAGCCATATTGCAGAGATAGGCCGCAGAGCTACAGGCGGCCACAGAGATGGGTCGAAGACAACAGTTGGAGAGCATGGCAGCCTCCTCCTCTCAGAGCATAGTGTCTATTAGGTCTTACAAGGAGGTCATTCGAGAGGCGGATTATTACCACATGCACTATCACCAGACCATACCTAGAGCAGAGTGGGCCTCAGACTACTCACAGCGGACCAGCCATAGACCAGTAGAGGGTCACGTTGACAGGGGCGAGGGCAGCAGACAAGATGGGTAGACCTTGATCGAGATGATACCTTTTGTGCCTTATGGGCTCCTTTTTGATAGCCCAATGGGCCTTTTTGTACTGATTGACATACGTGTACAGTGATCTAATTATTTTGTACTATGACAATTACTTGATGATGATATATATATGAGATGATGATTTTGATGTGATGCGATGTGTATCATTTATTTATGCATGTATGGATGATTCTATTTCTATATTTGTGCAATGATGTTATGGTGTTATGGATGCATTTATTTTCGATGATATATGCATTATGTAATGATTATGACTAACAGATCTATATTATGTTGTTGACTTATGATATGCAAATGTATTTATGTGATGCATAATGATGTTGCAGTCTATATGATGATTGGAAATGATATGATATGCAATATGATATGGAAATGATTTATGGTGTCTACGCGAAATGATGTGAATCATGCTTATATATGAAATGATTATGGATGGATGTACACTTTGCATGTAATGGATTTTTATGTTTCTATTTATGCTTATAATGATGTGAAATGATTTATGCTATGAAATGTAAAAAATGATTGTGATGCTATTTATGAGATGATATGGATGATTAGTGCAATGTAAATGCAATGGTTGTGTTTTATATGATGTGTATTGATGATGCAAATGAGATGTTTATAAGATGCTTAGAATAACAAATATCATCCTAAACATGTTAAATGATAATGTAAATGCATTTAATGTGATGTGATGCGATATATGAAATGATATATAATGCAAAGTGGTATGATGGTGCTTAATGTAAAAATGAACGTAATGTCTGAGATGTCTTTATAATGTTATGCGAGTATGTATGCAATGGATTATCTATAATGCTTATGTACCTATTATATATGATTATGCAGTAGGTGGTAATGAGAAATGGTTATGAAATGTTTATGCAAATGAATGTTATGCGATGATTTATGTGATAAATGCAATGTGATGCAATGTAATGAGAGAGGGATGTGCTAATTTATGAAAAATTCTTATAATACCATGTTTATATGATGATGAAAATGCAATGCATATGTTTCCTATATGATATGTTTATGCAATATGCTAATGATTTGTGGATGCAAGATCGATGACAATGATGATGATGATGATGATGATGATGATGATGATGATGATGATGATGATGATGATGATGATGAACTGCCATAGTACCTTGTTAGTGCAATCAGCAAGAAGGAATGAAAGAGAAGAAGTCATTTCAACGAGACGCAAGATGATGAATATGCAAATGATGATGATTACTTGCCGAAGAATTAGGATTTTCAAAGGGACAATTTCCTTATGTTTGATGACACACATGGTATGATGCATCAAGGTATAGAGAACTAGGATGGCGTTGTACCTAGTGTGATGGACTTCGACTTGAAAAACAGATAGGAATATCCTTGTTCACACCTGACATACGGAAACCTTGCTATGATGCACTTTAGAAGTTTCAAACACCTCGGACCAAAACACAAAAAGGTATAACCAATCAATGCAATAGTCAACAAGTTGCCCAAAAATTCCTCCATACATACCTAACAAAGAAAGTATTCACCATGGTTATATTACAAGAATGTCCCACAAGCATAGTAGGCAAAAGATAATGATCGTTGCCCCATTCCTATTTCTCTAAATCCTCTGTTTGGATATCATCGAGAAGTCCTTGGAATGAGCACAATAAGATAAGTCAAAAGATAAAGATAAAGTAAACAAACAAGCTGATGTTCTTCAATACCGCTAACCAAAGGGGGATGTGTTCTTTAAGGATAAGGACCGAAACTATTGCCAAAATATAATGCCCATTGTAGGAAGGATACATCCTAGGACATGTTAGTGGATGGTGGTACATCATTTCGTTTATCCTAAGTGTTTTATCAAATGATTGATATGGGACCAAATGGATGATAGGTTATCGACACAAAGAGTTGACCATCTTGTTTACGTACTGACTTAGACCTAAGATTTGATGTTTTGAGTTTTCATTTTTCACCTGCTAGACTTGTTTCTGATTATCTTACCAAATATTGAGGATGACAGTCGTTTATTATGAGTGATGTTATTGTGGGTGTAAGCAAGATGAGATGGATGGATTTTTTCAAATATTTGGATGTTTTTTATCTTTTTGAGATGTTCTAAGGCTACTTTTGGTATTTTTCAAGATTTTCAACTGTTTTGATTTTTTATTTTCCAATGTTTTAGGGTTTTCTGAGATTTTGACCAAGAGACTAACCTAAGGACCTATCCTAGGGGCCTCGGGGGCTGATCAACAGATTAGCCTTACCTACATTATACAAGCAGAGACCACGTAGTTCAACTAACGAGTTGACTAATTTACATATGATGATATACATGATGGAATGTCAGTTTATTATGACGGACACCTAAAGGACTGACCTAAGTGTCTCAGGGGATGATCAAAGATCAACCTTGCCTATGTTCAAGGCTCAGAGATCCGTAGTTCGACAAAATGACTTTGTTCTTGACTTTTTGACTGACCTTTTGACCTGTTTCGGGATTTTGATATGTTTTGATGTTTTTGGATTTTCTGATTTTAGGACTTTAAGAATATACATGAATCTGATCCAATGAGAATATGCCCCCAGTTTGATGCAATAGACTACTCCAATAAAGGCAGGACAAACTGACCTTGAGGATGGGCCAAGTAGTACTAGGAGAGATCATGATACAAACATAGGACCAAGCTATGGTGCGGATGCGGGTGGATGAGTGATGGATGGAGATCCAAATGTGATGGATGATGGAAGCGTAATGGATGGATGATGCAGAACAAGTCGTAGAGATCCTAGTGGATGCAAAGTGCTTATTTACACAAGGTGCCTATTTTCCAGGTTTTCACCAAGGTACTTGCCCAAAGTGCCACCAAAGTGGTTTTCACTAGAGGACGATTTTCTCTTTACTATTTTTTTGGATTTTTTGCTTTTTTGATTTTTTTGTTGTTACCAAGACACCTATTTGCCAGGTTTTTTCCAAAGTAACCATTTTTTCAAGACATTTTCTAATTTTTTGAATTTTTTGGTTCTATACCTTGAAATATTTAGGCATAAAACTTTTTGAGATGAGAGTTATTCATGGGCTCTTACAGAAGTTCTCCTTCGGGTGTTGATAACTGATAGGCCCCTGACTTATAACTTGTTGTGATGACTAATGGTCCCAACCAATTGGGTTCAAATTTTTCTTTGATACTTGGGTTTGGGACATTCTTCTGATTCTCCTTTAATACCAGTTCTCCGACTTGGAAAGTCCTGCTTCTAATTTTCTTATTGTAGCTCCTTTTGAGTCTATTCTGATAGACTTGCAAATGATTTAAAGCATCTATACGCCGCTCATCTAGTAGCTCTAGCTCATTTAGTCTTGATACTCGGTACTCTTCATCCGTGATGAGGTTTTGGAGTGATATCTTGAGTGATGGGAGCTCGATCTCAATGGGGAGTATTGCCTCTAATCCATAGACTAGGGAGAAAGGGGTGGTGTTGGTGGGTGTGCGGATGCTAGTTCGGTAGGCCCAGACATCGGGATTAAGCTTCAAATGCCAGTCACAACCTGCGTCATTGATTGTTTTCTTAAGGATTTTCAAAATGGTTTTGTTTGTAGCTTCTGCTTGGCCATTTCCTTGGGGATAGCATTGGGTGGAGAAGCGATGTTGGATTTTGAATTTTTTGCATAAGTCGCGGACCTCCTAATTTTTAAATGGTGTCCCATTATCTGAGATAATGGCTTGTGGAACACCATAGCAGCAGATGAGATAGTTCAGGATGAACTTTGATATCTGCTTTCCAGTTATATATTTCATGGGTATGGCTTCCACCCACTTAGTAAAGTACTTCGTTGCGGTTATGATGAATTTGTGGCCATTAGATGAAGTGGGAGTGATTTTTCCAATGAGATTGAGTCCCCACTGCGAAAAGGGTCATGGTGTGACGATGGGATGAAGCTCTTGAGCTGGAGCATGGATGAAATCCCCATGCTGCTGACATTGTAGACACCTTCTGGCATAGTCATGTGCCTCTCTTTCCATTGTGGGCCAATAATACCCCATCCTCAGCAATTTCTTGGCTATGGTCATTCCACTCGAGTGTGAACCATAGATATCGTTATGTACTTCAATTAGAGCAGTCAATGCCTCCTCAGCATTTAAGCAGCGCAGTAGGGTTCCTTCTATGCTCCTACAATATAGGGTATCTCCTAGGATGACAAATCAAGATGCCTTTTTGACAAAGGTTCGTTTTAGGTTTGAGGGTAAGTCAATGGGTATGACTCCTATTCGAAGGTATGTATAAATGTCGTGGTACCAAGGATCACCAGGACCAATGATTTCGCACATAAATTCTAATTCTAGTACCTCGAATGTGAGCACGAGAAGCTTCTCTATCAGGAATTCATATTTTGGAATGTTATAGGGGATGTCTAGTAAGGATCCAATTGTTTCCATGGCATCTTCTGCTCTATTGTTGGCTCTAGGAATCTACTCAAATGTAATCTCGATGAAGGATTCTTTGAGGGTCTCCACCAATTTCTTGTATGGAGTGAGCTTATTGTCCTTGGTATGTATTCATCGGTCACTTGATTTATTATCAATTGGGAGTCTCTGTATACTCTGAGAGCTATAATGTTCCACTACACTGATATTCTGAGACCTATGGTTAAAGCCTCGTATTCTGCAATGTTATTGGTTTAGGGAAATGCCAGTTTATAAGACCTTGGTATGCAATCCCCTTGTGGGGTGATAAAGAAGATGTCAGCTCCTGATCCATGCTACGTGTATGAGCCATCAAAGTACAGTTTCTAGTGGTCAGCTACATTGAGATTGAAAATAGATTCATCTGGAAACTCTGAGACGAGAGGATTCTCCGAATAGATTGGTGCTTCTTCAAGTTGATATGTGATGACTTGACCTTTGATTGCTTTCTGTTCCACATATTCAATGTCATATTTTGATAGTATCATTACCCATTTGGCCATTCTTCTCATGAGCATTGCTTTTGACAATAAGTATTTGAGAGGGTTGATTTTGGCGATGAGTTTTATTTTGTGTGCCAACATGGAATGTCTGAATTTTTGTGATGCAAACACTAAGGCTAGACATGCTTTCTCAATGAATGAATAGTTTAGCTCATGCCCCACCATTGTTCTACTGATGTAATAAATGGCCCTTTCTGTTCCATTTTCATCATGCTGAGCTAGGAGAGCTCCAAGGGCTGTTGTTGTTGCTGATACATAGAGAATTAATGGTTTTCTTGGAATTGGTGGCATTAAGACCGGTGGTGTAAGTAGATATTCTTTGATTTTATTGAATGCCTCTTCACACTTGTTATCCCATTTGTACACTACTCCCTTGTGAAGTAGGTGAGAATATGGGTTTTGTTTGTCCACCAACTATGCTATGAATCTTTGAATGGATTGAAGCCTGCCTTGGAGACCTCTCAATTGATTTAGTGTTTTAGGTGCCTCCATCTCAAGGATTGATTTTACCTTTGTTGGATCTACCTCAATACCCCTCATTGATGCTATATATCCTAGCAACTTTCCTGATTGAACGCCGAAGACGCACTTCTTTGGGTTTAATCTGACCTTGTACTCTTCCAGCCTGTCAAAAATGGCACTTAAGGTTGCTATGTGATCTTTTCTCTTTCTGGACTTGGCTAGAATATCATCAACATAATCTTCAACTGTCTTATGGATCATGTCATGGAATATCAATGTCATGGCCCTTTGGTATGTTGCTCATGCATTCTTTAAGCCGAATGGCATCATATTCCAATAGTAAGTCCCCCATGGACAAGTGAAAGTTGTTTTATGTTGGTCCTCTTTAGCTATCATGATCTGATTGTACCCTAAGAATATGTCCATTAGTGACAGCATTTCATGTCCAGCTGTCATGTCTACGATCATGTCAATGTTTGGAAGTGGGAAGTCATCTTTCGGACATGCTTTATTCAAGTCTCTGAAGTTTGTGCAGATTCTGATGCCCCCATCGGGTTTTGAGACAAGTACCAAGTTTGACACCCATTCTAGATAATCTATCAGTCGGATGAATCTCGCATCTAATAGCTTTTTTAGCTCCATTTTGACTAATAGGGCGATCTAAGGGTGCATTTTTTGAAGCTTTTGTTTAACAGGATTTTCTTCTGGATATACTGCTAAGTGGTGAACCACGATCTTTAGATCAAGTCCTGGCATGTTAGCATAGCTCCATGCGAAGTTTATTTGTCTTTCTCTTAGGAAGGCTACTAGGAGCTCTTGTTCCTCTGATAGTAATGACTCAGCATAGAATGTAATGTGCAGGGCTTCCTCTATTCCTAGATTGACCGGATTGCACCTTTCTGCTAGGACTGCTAATTTTTCTTGATGAATAGGTCTAAAATGAAGATTGAATCCCCCATCCTCGGGTGCCTCAGAGAGGCTTTCACCATTGGATGTTTCCTTTCTTTTTACTTTTTTCTGGTCAGAGAGTGCCACAGTGTGGTTTTCACTCAAGGACTTAGATATTATTCTTAATTTTTCACTTTTGCGACTGAGGGATTCAATCGTTTCCCCATAATAGGCATGTGTGTCTAGCTCCATTATGAACCCTGCTTTGTGATCCCCACATGGACTTTTATTCCATAGTCCCATGAATTCTGAGAGTGCCTCATCGTTTTTGAATGTATCAAGAACTGGTGGTCCTCGTTGGTCGTAGTTGATGAGTTGGGGATATACTAGGTGGATTTCATAATTTTGGTGGTCTGATTCAAAAGATAGGGTGCTAATCATGCAAAGAGTGGTATCCTTAAATAACCTAGGTAAGTTGGTCATGGGATCCTCATCATCACTACAACTACAGACGTTGGTTATGTCAAATGTAAAGTTATCTATGACGCGACCTGTAGATACTGGTAAGCATAGTTCGGTTGTGGTTGGTTGAGGAGGATTATTAACCCTTATAACTGGAGGACTTTGGCCACATATGGTTATACTGGGAGGGGTACATCCAAGGCAAAGATTTTTTATCACTCGCATCTCTGGAATGATAGGTATTATAAGCCCGTTGTCATTTTTCCCAAGTCTTTGATTTCTGTCATAGCCCATTGCGAGCATCATTTGCAAACCCTTGTTTTTGTCATCCATTGGTAAATCAGCTATTGGTCTCTCATCTTGATATAGCATATGAGATGGATTTGCCTCAATAACTTCTTGGCCAAGATCTCCCCAACTTGTAAAGTTGGGATAATCTTGAGGAGACGTCTGAGATGTGGAGGCTTCATTTATTTTCGGACGTTCCTGTGATCTAGGAGATTGTGGTAACTCTCCTACCACAAAAGCATTTTTAGGGATCGTGTAGTTTCCACAACCATTATCTTGGATGATGACCTTAATGTCAGAGATGGTGGGAATGGTGGGAGTGGCGAGTGTCTCTATCGCGGAAGTGGATGCGAGAGTGGCGGGATCAATGTATGGTGTAGATGGACACTCATCATTTTTTGGTACTTGGGGGATTTTATAGTACTTTGCTTCAAGGCTTTTGAAATAGGAGAATGGTTCAAGATCTCCATGGATGGTAACTTCTTGTCCCTCATGTGTGAATTTCACACATTGATGGAAAGTTGATGCTACTACTTTCATCACATGAATCCATTGGCGTCCCAGAAGGATGTTATAAGGTAAGTCAAGGTCTAGGACCTGACAAGTGGTTTCCATGATAGCAGTCCCTACTTGAATAGGGATTTTGATTGTGCCCTGGGACACTCTTTCTTGATCATCATATGCTCTTATTGTGATACCCTTTCCTTTGTTGATAGAATCCTCTGAGATTTTCAATTGTTTGATGAGCTTGAGAGAACATATATTCAAGCCCGCACCTCCATCCACCAAGACCCTTTTGACTTTTCTCTTCTGTACGATGACTTCTAAGTGGAGCGCACGGTTGTGAGATGGTTGAGCGGGGAAATCCCAGTCAGAGAATGTGAGGAGATTTGGCGTAATGATATTTCTGACCATAGCTTGGAATTATTCTGCATCAAGATATGTGGGGACAGTGGATGAAGCCAGCGCTTCTTCAAGGATTTTCCTATTGGAAAATGAAATTTTTAGCAACTCCATGATGGAGATTTGCGTTGGTGTTCTTTTGAGTTGATCAAGGATGTTATATCCATTAGGGACATATCTAGATGTAGGGACTCTATTTGGCTGGCATGATCCTGCGATGGTAACTTTTTCGCCTCTTGTGGTGACTCCACAATCAGCATGGGCGCCTTTGATGGTGATGACTGTGCAGTATTCATCTAGGGAGATGATGACAATTTCATACACATGATTCATGTTTCTGTGGGTGCCTTTCCCCTTATCAGTGTTATTATTATTCCCTTTATTGCCATGGTTAGGCATCAGATTCATGTATATCTTAAGGTCTTGGTTTCTTATTGGCTATTCCACGTTTATAATTCTCTAATCGATGAGATCTTGAATTATGTTTTTTAGCCTCATACAACTATTCGTGGTATGCTCTTTGATTTTATGGAAGTCACAAAGTTGATTCTCATTATACCAAGGAGGTTTCACATTCGGTTCTTGGTAATTCTCATAGGTGGGCACTTTGATGAGTTTTTCATTTATCAGCTTCTTCATGATGACTTCTAGTGGTTCCCCAAGAGAGGTGTACTTTCACTTGGGGTAACTCTTGTTCCGTTGGGGTGGTCCCCTTTGATCATTGAGATTGTGAATTGTCTGATTGTTGTTTGGTTGTTGTATTTTCTGATGATTGTTTTGGTGTTGGATTTGGATTTGTGGTGCGGGGCACTATGACTACTTTGGCGTCGACAACACCATCATTAGTAACATTTTTGTTCCTTTCCCACATGCGAGTTTTATCATTTTAATTGGTTGGTGGGTGGTTGTTTTGTTGTTTGGGGTATGAAGTTGATCCTGTGAGTTGTTTCATAAGGGCTCGTTCGATGTTGAGCGCCTTGGAGATCAACTGGTCATATGTGGTGATCCCTTGTACCTTGACCTTGAGATGAAATTCCAAGAGGCCGTCAAGGTTGGATATAATGGTGCAAACTTGTTGTTCCTCGGACATGGTCCACTTGCTCCAATTGGCCTTGGATCACCATCATTGTAGGAATGAAGCGAATGATTCATTCTTTCCTTGTTTCAGAGCTGAGAGTTCTTCTAGACTGACATCCATTGCAATATTGCATGTGTAGTTTTTAATGAATGCATCTATAATTTCTTAGAATGTTTTGATGCCTGTTGGTAGGCGAGAGAACCATTCCATAGTGTGGCCAGCCAAACTCCTAGGAAATAGCCGCATTAGATAAGTATCATCGTATGCGACTTCCATGCAATGAACCTAGAATTCCCTGATGTGATCTTCAGGGTTTCCCGTCCCACGATATTTTTCAAACTTGGGGATCTCAAATCCCTTGGGGAATGGTTTCATCACTAGGCTCATGTCAAATGGGTAGGGACACAAGTTGCTTGGTGTTTTTGTGGTTCGACCTGATTGAATATTGAGCACTTGTTGTGAGAGCAACCTGATTTGTGTCGTTACATCATTTTGTGGATCAAGGGGTGGCATGAAGGTTTTCTGGGGTGTTTCGATTGTGGGTTGGATGGGTGGGTTGGTTGGTGTGTTATTTGATGGTATTTGCACATTTTATCTGAGCCAGGTATGCTTGCACTTGCTGCTATATGAATAACGCTTGTTGTTGATCTTGTTGTTTTTGTGCTAGGATTGCTTGTTGTTGTGCTTGTTGTTGTTCCAACAATGCTTGTTTTCGGGATGCCAATTGGGCTGCTTCTTGTTGCTCTTGATATTGTTTTATTGCTTGTTGATATGCCTATAGTTGTGCTGCTTGTTTTTGTGCAAGAAGTTGTGCTTGTGCTTGTTGTGCTTGATATTGAGTGTGCACCTGAGCTTGAGCCTGTGCTTGCGCTACTTGTGCTTGGGCTTGTGCTTGTGTCGCTTGTTGTTGCAATCGTATTTGGGCTTGAGCAGCCTTTTGTGCCTGTAATGCGACTTGGGTTGCTTGAGTAGCATGTGCAGCTTGAGCGGCTTGTTGTTGTTGTTGCAATAAGGCTTGGGCTTGTGCGGCCTGTTGCACTTGTTGTGCAATTTGGGCGGCTTGAGCATTTTGCGCTACTTGTGCAGCTTGTTGGGAAGTTATTTGTGCGACTTTTTTCTTTTGCATTTGTAGGAATTCCTTTTGATAAGCAGCTTGGTGAGTAGCTTGCGATGCCATGTTGTATTGGTTTGATAAATTGGAGTTTGGTGGTGGTGGGGGTGGTGGTGGATTTGGAATGGTGTTGAGCGGTGATTTCATGTTGGTGGTTTGAGTGGTGAATGGTGTTTTTGATGTGATTGGCCCTTGAGATACCATGTTTTTAGATGCTAGGGGGGTGGTTGATGATGTCACGATTACTTGTGTAGTTGTCATATGTTGTTGCAATATCGATGACAAGTTTTGAGAGTTTGGCGTGATGCTTTGATTAGTGTTTGGAATGCTAGTTTGATTGATATTTGGTAAAGGTGGAAGTCCTAAGCCAAGGAGAGGTGTGGATAATGGTGGTAATGGTGGAAGGGGTGAAAATGTGAGGGGTGTGATTTCTTGAGAAAATGATGTGGTGTCGAAAATGCCCCCAGGTCCCAACATGTCACCTTCCTCTTGCAAATTTGTGAGGAGAGAAGTTTGAGGTGTTGCGTGGAAGGATGATGATGATGGATCATTAGGATTATGGAAAGTGAGAGGAACATACTTATGTAATGGATTTTGGGGTATATTTTGTTCCAAAATGGTATTTGCATCCAAGTCTTGATTGTTAACAAGGGGGTGTGTTTGAATAGCATTAAGAAATGCATTTCCCTTATTAACATTGGGTTGGGTTGGAGCAAAAGATGATGTGATTTGCGGAATGTTTTGAGTGATTCTTTGGTATGGGGGTGTAGATGAGATGGGGAGTGTGGATGAAATTAGAGGCATAACCTCCAAAGATGGTTCCACTATAGAGCTCACATCAAAATCAGAAGGTAATTTGGACCCTTATTTTGCTAGTTCAAGCATGTATAGTGAAGGGTTAAGCCTCATCATAATGTTGATGATCTTATGGTTTTCTAAATTTTGGAGCATTTCGGTTATTTATTCATGTGACATCCCAAAGGTAAGATCTTCTCCTTGAATTTCCTCTTGTGGGTTTTGTGATGATGAGATAGTCAAAGGATTGCTTGATTCAACTGGATTCATTTTGATGTTTGTTTGGCTTAGGTCACTTGAAGCGGGTGTTTCTTTGTCGGCTTCCATGTTCTTCTTGTATTGAGATCTAGTTTGAACCATAAAACAAGGATCAATTTTCAAGAATATGGGAGATGAATCTCTTAATTCCTTGGATTGATCTTTACTTTATGCAAAAAAGAGAAAATTTTAGGATATCTTCAGGATCAAAAAGGTGATATGATGATGATGTAAGAGATCGATGATGTGGATGTTTTGATCTTTCGATAAATCTTAAGGGGGATGCTAGACTTTTGGGACTTTCGGATATGTTTTGGATTTTTTATTTTTTATTTTCCTTTTGGGATTGTCCTTGACTTGATTGATTTTGGTTTGCTTTGATTGAACAAATAGACCCTAAGATGTTGGATGATTATCTAAGGGGTATATTTTCTCCAAGGATGATAATTTGAATATGTGTAGGGAGAAGGATGCATCTACCCACACTTATTCAAACAAGATGATAATTTAACCAAGCATATGAAGAAGGATGCATCTACATATACCTAGCTAAACAAGATGGTTTGATAACTTTGACTAATCATATGCAAAAGGATGCATCTACACATACCTAGCCAAAGATGATTTGATAAAGATTTCAAAGATTTTGTCTCAAGGATTTGATGATTTTGATTTTTGCCAAAAAGCCTAGCATGAAGGATAATTTCAAGATTTCCCAAAAGATGATGGTGAGATGATTTTTTGGTTTGATGTTTGAAGGATGGATGAGAAAATATTTTGATTTCTTTTGATCCTAAGATGAACCTAAAAAATACAATTTGTTTACCTAAACCTCGGTATTGAAGAACATGCAATGCTTCTATGGACCTTTATGACTAAGAAGTATTTCAATTTGAGCATACATTTCTGGATTTTGAATCAAGGACTTTCGTTTTGGGATTTGACTTTTTGAAAATCATGAGGTTTCAACACATGTGAGAGTTCATTTTCTACCACAAAAACTTCTTTGATTAGGTTTCCAAACTAGATATCCAATGTCTTAACTTCTTCGAATCCCACAAAGTATGTTATGTGGAAATTTGATGAATTCAAGGAAAGGGTTACCTATTGTTTAACTTTAGTAGACAAATTGAGAGGTAATCGAAGTGTTTAGAAACCTCTAAGGATAGAATACCAAGGGCAAGAAATAACATATGGATTGGGTCAATTGTATTTGTCTCCTAAAGGGTTTGAAATTTTGATGATGAAGTTTAAGTGTTTTTTTCCAAGATGTTTTCAAACAAGCAAAGCATTTTGTAACCAAGAATAAGTACAACCCTATGGATATGGAAAACAATATTTGTTGAGTCCCCACTTGGACAAGTCCAGCTACGCTTATCTTTAGCGAATGGTTAGATGCTTGACCCCACTGGCTCCCCTCCACGGCTCATTAACGTCATTTGAGGCACCCAAGCATCAACACCCATGAAACTCCCATGGCATGCTTTCATTTCTACTAAAAGACCGGTGGGGTGGCTTCAAAATGACTGTTCTTGCACCAACAAATAGATCAAGTATTTTGGAAATTCTAAAACATGGGTTTTAATTAGGAATTTTCGGTCGTGGAGATTGACCCATACGGCGAGAGTCCCTTTTCAGATCCATCTCGCAAAGCCAACGGCATGATATTGGCGTTTATTCCAATACCCACATTTATATCCTGGTTGGAAATACTCTTGGCTTTAGAGTGTTACCGGTTGAGTCGTTCCCTTGGGTGAGTACTTTTTCCCCAAGGCAAGCCCTCTAAGATAAACAAAAGCGAGTAAAGACAATATTTGTAACTCGATCAATCTTTGTTTGCAACACAAAGAGAGAGAATGTACGCAATAATACTCTACTCACACTCACACAATGTTTTGTTCAATTTTTAAAACCTAAAATGAAGTGTGGAGGTGATTGCTTTATCTCAACCTAAAATCACAAAAAAGGCCTTTTGATTCTCAAGATCACTATAAAGTGCAAGAGAAGCGCATACGTCCTTTTTCAATGAAGTTAGTTTAAGTAATCCATCACGAAGAAAAAGTTGCACTTGTTCATTTTAGAGCCACAAAGCAATTGTGAGTTATTTTTAAAGAACCAAAGGACAAATGAGAGTTGTTTTGTTCAATTGTTAACCAAAAAACAACTCTAATAAGTTGTATTCCTAATGTTCGTTTTAAGCCTTTGCAAAAATTGAAAAGGTTCTTTTTAAAATCCCAAACGAAATTAATATCCTAAGAAAGAAGAGATAACAATTTCCTAAGAGTGTTAAACAAACACTAAAGTGTTTAAAAACACTTTGATTTTGTGAAATACCATCATCATGCTTCTCTTTCCTTTGTTTTTTTTTAGTTGATCCAACCTACAAGAAAGAAAATCAGTCAGTTTCTGCAAAACACAGAGATTAAAAAGCAGAAAATAGAAGATAAACTTATCATTTGACAAAAGGCACGTGCTAAAATGAAATTCCAATTTTTTACTCCCTGTCAGCGGGGCAACCCATGACTACGTCGCAGTTTGATTTCTCCAGCGGTGTTGTATAGCGTCACTTACCAGTCAGTGGTGCTCTGTACCCAGACCAGTGAGCTCAAATGTGTCGCCCTTTTGCTCAGCAGTGCAGTTTGATTTTTTTGAAAATTCCCACGAGTTAGATTGGTCAAGCGGCGTGGTTTGAAATTCAAAATCTTGGGCAGGAAGACTTCAGAGTCGTAGTTTGAATTTCCAGCGGTCCCGTATAGCGACGTTGGAGAACCAGCGGTGCTGAACAGCGATGTTGAACCTGTAAACAAAGAAAAACGTGTGAATTTGATTTTAAAAAACGTGATTGAATGGTGAGATTTCCCTCCTTCTAGCACCAAATGTGCGAACCCCAATCATAATACCTACAAAACAATAAGAACAAACACATTAGAATATAGAATGCAAGCAAAAATAAGGATTCCCCATGAAATCCATTAGCATAGTTTAAAATAGGAAATGAAACAAGAATAAAATGAAAGAGCAATAAAGCAAGCTAGATCCTATTGAAGACAATGCAAACTCTTGATCCTATGGGGGAATTGGTGTCAATTTGATGTGAAAATTGGCCCTTTCCCAATTCCTATGATGCAAGCTTGATGTATGTTGATGAATGATCCACTTTGATGAAGGATGGTGAGTGCTCCAATGGAAAAACCTACATAACCTAGCTAAGATTCAATGATAATGGATGGAATTTGCTAAATATTTGAGCATAGTAAGTTTATTCAAATTGTGATGATGAAATGAGGAGATTATCCTCTTATTTATAGAATGCCAAGATGGATGAATTTCCAAAATAGAGCAATGTGGGACTAACATTCATCCAATGGCAAGATGCCACCTGTCAACCTATGAGTGGATGGAGGATGTGCAAGTTTTGAGGATTGTGCCAATAAATGCCTATTTTTGAATTTTGAATTTGTTGAAATGACATGCAAGAGAGAAGAAATAATACATTGAATGCCACTTGGCTCAAGGCAAAGGACATGTAAGAGAGAGTAAATGCCTTGTTGGATGTACATGTCAACTTGGATTTTGAATTCAAACTTGGAGAATATTCCCAAAAGATGCCTTGTTGAGGAAAATAGAGATTTAGTGTCAATTAAATCTATTTTTCATGTGCAAGTGGTAAAGCTGAAGGATGGGACATGGTGGGAGGAGAATTAGGTGTAAGTTAGTGGTGTAGAAAGGGGAGGGGGGACGTTATGATGCATTCTTTGACCTAGAATTTGTGGATTTATTTAAATCCAAAAATGAGAGGAATGTGATAAAGGGATTAATTAAATAAAGATTTTGATTGCTTTGATTTAAAAGAGAATGATATTGGAAGCTTCATTAAACCAGGTTTTAATTTTATTTAATTTGTAAACCGACTTTAGAAGAGATTTAATCAAATAAATTAATTATTTAGTGCATGGGATAATTAGATCAAGATGATTAATTTAATTATAGAGAAGAGGTGACTTAATTAGATAGCTAGTTTATTTAATTAAGAAGGAATAATGATAGATTTAATCGGATAGAAATTATTTGATTAAATGGTTAGACCGAAGGATGATTCAAGATGAAACGATGTTAGTGGTCAGGATCAGATGTATAATGTCAATCGGTACATTTTACGTGTCTACACATATACATATACACACTGGTACATTTTGACCAATTTTTTGATGATAGTCTGTCAGAATTTTGACGGCTCCGATGTCGAGCTAGAATTTTGACGTTTCAAATGCATCAAAATTCTGACACAATTATAGCGACGAACAACCGTCGAAATTCTAATGGACAGTCGTCAAAAAATTGGTCAAAATGTACGAGTGACATATATGTATATGTATATGTGTATGTGTATACATATATGTATATGTATATGTATATGTATATGTATATTTATATGTATATTTATATGTATAAGTATATGTATAAGTATATGTGTATGTATATGTATATTTATTTGTATATATGTATATATGTATATTTATTTGTATATATGTATATATGTATATTTATTTGTATATATGTATATATGTATATAAATATACATATACATATACATATGCATAAAGATATACATATATGTATATGTACCAATATTCATGTAACGTTCACCAACCGACGTCTATCCATCTCTTAACCGGATTCTGAGCCTCGCAGGTTGTGGTTGTTATTTGAAACATGCAAAGCACTGAACCGAGCATGTAATGGCATGCAAGTGAAGAATAAACCAAAAGTTTCTAGATTGAAAGGCTCTAAACTTGGAAAGTTGTGCGAGGCACTAGGAGCATTTAATGCAAGTTGGCTCAAAAAATACGCAGGGTGTATATGTATATGTATATATATATATATGTGCATATGTATAGACATATACATATACATATACATACATATCTTTTTCCTGCCACTGCCTCTACACTATATATGCCGCCTGCCTGCCTGCTATATATGCTATACTTTCATATGCCGGGCATATACATATACATATACATATGTATATATATATGTATGCATATGTATAGACATATACATATACATATTGTGAACACTAAAAAATGTCATGTCCGATGTGGACATAAATCGCAACTTTGTAACATCATTTCACTCATCCATGTCTCCGGCAATTGATTAATTGCATCATTTTAATCTAATTGACCTAATTAATTAAATTGGGTTAATTAATCTTTTTTCGCACTAACACTTCATCTCATTAAATTAAATAAATGAAAATATTTAATTTAATCTCCTAAGTCGTCTTATTTAATTAAATAACCCTATGTTATTTAATTAAATATCATTTCATCACCCTCCCCTATTTATTAAATCATCCAGTTTAATAAATATCTTTTAAATTCTTCTAATTCCCTAATTGCATAAATCAAACCTTGTTTAATTAGCAATTAAACTAATTTTCTTCTAATCAAAGGGAATATTCCCATGGAATATTCTTTATCCTTTTTGCACAATTAAAATTTTGTTTTTATTTGTAAAATCCTTTCTTTCTCACCCTAAAGGAATATTCTCTCTCCAATCAAATCACTTAGCTTCAAATGCAAGTTAACCCTTTAACCTCTTTGGCAAGTTACCTTTGACCTGTGTGAGTAGGTCAAAAGTGTGTTTGTTTGAGGCAAGTGAGAGCCTTTGATTAACTTTCATCTTGCATTCTCATTTGTTGATGAGAATCCATGATCCATGCCTCTCATCCCCTTCATCCTGAACTATTGATTAAGCTTTTTGATCTCAACCATTCATTCCTCATTTTCTCTCCTATAAATAGATCACTATTTGGAGACAAATGGATCCATCTTTTATTACAAACTTATTGTTGTGCAATTTTGCACACATGCCCCACTTGGAGTAGGGACCCTCTGATTTCTTATTTCTGATGTCTCTTTGACCTTTGGTTTTTATTGGATGTGTCCTTTTGAGGTCTTGGGATGTTGGTCTTGCTTATCTTGGTCTTACCCTGAAGATTGAATCGATCAAATTTGTGTTTTTGATGGGGTTCGGGTTTTGACCTGATTTCGATATTTTTTGGATCACCTGGATTTTCTCGGGTCCTAGTCCAGCGTTTGTCTATGTCGGATTTGCCAGAATCTGGGTTTCTGGTCGAATCTGGGATTTTCCAGATCATGTGTATTTTCTCGGGTTCCGTCGGAGTCCTAGAGGGGTGCGTCGTCCATAGAATTTATGCCCACCAGGATAATCCGAATGGCTCGGATTTTCCCAAAATTTTGTTTCGACCTCAGGTTTCCAGATTTTCTCGATATATATTGACAGCCATTAATGCTTGGGGTACGTCTCCCCTGGCACGAGTGTGAATGAATTTAAAACCTTTTGCACCTATCCTAGTTCCATTATTGATCGATTATTTGCTCTAGCGTTTGAGTCATTTGGATTTTGGAGCTTTGATTGTTTGATCTGGCCTACTTTTGTGTGGATTCTTCGAGCGTTCTTGCTAGTTTGTGATCGCTAGGGCACCTTGGCTTTTGCTCGCCGCTTGAGTTTCATCAAATTCACCCATGGTATGTTATCGGTAGCCTCTCCTTTTGATTTGTGCTTCATGATTGAGCTATTGGTTGGAGGTTGAGTCATGTTGGAGTCGGCCCTCGTTCGCCTTTTGGATTAATTGCATATTTATTAGGTGTAGGCATGATCCTTTTTCTTGCGGCCGTTGGTTGTTTTTTTTTTGTGCCCTAGTTGTTCTTGGCCTGGTTTCAGTGATGTTCCCCGCGTGCCTTGGTATCCCCTTCTCGTCCTACCTTGTGGGTGCATGATTGAGATAGGTATGTGAGGTTAGGGTTCTATTACGGTCCGCCTGGGTGTCGCACTTTCGGAAGCCTAGTCATGGCACATTGATCTTTTCGTCTAGTTCAGGTCTGAGGTTGTTTGAAACCCTGGGGAGCTTGAGATTTGAGTGCTTAGGAGTTATTTTTTATGAATCTCGAGTTTTCTTTAGCGTTCATGGTGGAGGATTTACTAGTCAGGTTTAGGGAATCTTTACGTCGCTTCCATCTTGACCATTCGAAGCCATAGAGAACCTAAGTTGATATGAAGTTGAAATTTGGCTTATTAGGATTAAGTTCGTGCCTAGTAGATTTGGAGCTGGAGGCCCATTTAATCGCTTCATGTTTCTTGCGCGTTCAAAGCAGCCTTCGGGTTTCCGAGGTGTCCGCAGAATTTCCACGCACCCGGATTTTCCCGGATTTTTCCATTTCCCCGGAGTGGGAAGAATTCTCAGAATTTTGAACTGCCCGCGGAGATCTGGCACATTTGGATTTTTTCGGTTTTCTACCTGGTTTTACTTTATTTTGACTTTTGAGATTGAAGTAATGAATCAGATATGGGATGATGATTTCTTGTTGCTTAATGGATGAATCTTATGATAATCATGCATCTCTTTTGTTCGTATTGATTATTTATTTGATGAAATGATGTCTTGGCTATGGGAGTCCGTCTGGGTCAGATTTCTCTGAAATTCCGCCCCGACTGGATTTTCCCGGATTACCCAATTTTCTCGGATTTTCAAGTTTGATGATTAATGATTTATCTTAGTGATTTCATGTGGTTTCAAGGCTAACCTTTTGATTGAAATATGGATGATAATTGGATTTTCATGAGACTCTTTTATGAATGCAGGTTGAATCGAGCAAGGCAGCAGCAGGAAAGTCCAAAGGAGATACAGAAGGATCTTCAGTTATAGATGTGGAAAGGATAAAGCTGGATATGAAGAACCAGTTGCCAGATAGTAAGTTGG
>VDFB02000010.1:14576892-14590651 GCA_007258455.2 Sequoia sempervirens | reverse complement strand
TCAAATAGCGACACATTCGTTAATAGCGATGCCCATCAAAACAACGACGCAATCGTGCTCATTGGTTTTGCTGCAGAGCAACACCCATTTTCACTAGAGCGATGCCCAAATTTCAAATTGTGACACCATCGTGTGCAGCAATGCTCAACTAGGGTAAGAAACTTTATATTTGTTTTTCAACATGTGACTTAATTTCTTTTGATTATCTAATCACTGATGGATGTCTGACTATGTTTTCATTGTTAGACTAATAGGGTTTTGCAGGGTTTAAAGGCATGGAGTGAAATTCAAAACCTTCTCTTCTATTTGAACATTCTATAATTGTAACAAGCATTCAATGCTTTGGGGCAATTATAACCCACTTTCATGCTTTTTTACTTTTAGTTTTAGGCAACGCACTAGTTTTCAATTGGGTTTAAAATGAACGTTCAAAGTTGGGCTTAAAATTGAACCCTCACATCATATCTTTCAATTGGGCTTAAAATTGAACAAGGAAAACTCATCTTTCAATTGGGGCATAAAATAAACTCATTGCTTTGAAGGATAAAATTGACAACTGTTTGTTTTGTTTTGTGGTTTTCAACTTTGCTAGTGAATATGTAAGAAATTCTCTCACATTGTTTGGCGATCTTGAGAAACAGAAACATTCTCTAACACGTTGTAAAATCACCCACATCTTTCAATTGGGTTTTAAATTGAACAACTATGCTAGTGTGAGAAAAGGCATAGCATGTGTTCTCTCTTTGTGCATTCAAGCAAAGATGATCAAACTACGGATATACTTACTTGCTATTGTTCACCTTTAGAGGGCCTACCTTGGTGGGAAAAAGTACTCACCCCAAGGGAACGACCCAAGTGGTAACAAGCATAAGCTAGGCTCTTCCGAACCACTGTATAAATTTTTGGTTGCAAGGAAAGTTTGCAATCAACTGAGTGATGCATGATAACTCTCCCCCAATATCTTTATGATGCATAAAGCTCTTGTTATAAGGGTTGGGATACCTCTTGAGGGAGTTTATCATAGTGTTCTCTGAACTAGATGCCCTTATTATGAACCTTTGTGTAGTAGCCAAAAATCCCTAATATTTGTTGATGTCATGAGGTGGGACCTCTGAAGCCGTCCCACATATTTGTGGTTCTTAGTAAAGATGAAAAGTTTGTCATGGGAGATTCATGAGAACTTCAAACTTGGTTGACCCATAGAATTGAGTGTTGTGGAGGGGAGCCAGTGTGGTCAAGCTTCTAATTATCCGCTCTGAATAAGCGCAGCTGGAGAAATCCAAGTGGGAATACAACAAATATATTCATTTCTATCCTAGGGTTTTAATGCTTGTGAGTTAGTTTAACACTTTTCTTGATTTCAAAACAGTCCAAAAACAAACATTCATTATCCAAAATTTCAAACACTTTGGCTTAATTATGGACTTCTTGAGTTAGCCTTGATATTACTACTTTCCTTGAGGATTTATCCTTAGCGGTTTCTAAATATCTTGACATTAATCTCAAACCCATATTTACCAAAGACAACATAGGCAATTATGGCTTTAATCTCATGATTTTCATGAAATGGACATTGTGAAAGTTATGACGTTTTTGACATAAACATCTAGTTTGGAAACATAATCAAAGACAAGTATTTGTGGTAAGATCAATTCACCTAAGCAAAGATAAATTGACAAATGAACCCCACATGACTATTTGGAGACCGATTGCTCTCGTTGAAAAACTTGATCTTCCAAGTGCTATAATTTAGCCAGAAGTTGAACTCATAAACAGTGAACAAACAGATCTCATTAGCAGTTTGAGAACCTTCACTTTTGAAAACATGGAGACAAACACACAGTGGAGAAACACAACAACCATTCTAGATGAAGAAGAGGAACACGCCGATATTGAGGCTGGAAGGCCCCTATTACCACCACCTGTGTGGCAATAAATATCTCCCTTTCTTCTATAAACTTAAAATTTTTCCCCATGATCTCATAGAAAATCAAGATTCCTAAGCCAAAGTCTATAGGTCCTCATTTTATACTTAGGCATCTCACTCCAAAAGCCCTTAAGAAACACCTTCGAGCAGTTCACAAAAACATAAATAAATTGGTAGCAAACTTTTATAGACACACTTCAAGGTATAGTCCAAAATTGTTTGCATTCTTTTGGAATCAAAATCCTGGTCTTTTTCATGATACTCAACTCCTCTAAATGATTCATCAAATAGTCAAAATTCATAGAGGAAAATCACCAGCATTCCCCTTCAGACGTAGGAATTGTAGAACAAAGTATAGTCAAAAGTGGGCATCCATATTTTACTGCAATTGTTACACTTTTTTGAGAAAATTTTATGCCCGAGCTAGGGGAGCCCAAACAAGTTTGAACATTCCCCTCTGTCCTCTCATTTTCTAAGAGTTGAACATTTTAGAGGTATGGCATCATTCTCACTACCTTGGTCTTGTCAAAACAAAAGGTTCACTTTAGGTCAACATTGGGTCAAACATTTCACTCACCCCTTCATCAAATTTCATCCTTCACCTCATCTATCTTTGCAAAATTTCAAAAAACACCAACACTTTGGGACTTAAACATCAAAACAACTTGCTATGTTAACTACTTTATATGTGAAATGTATCCTTTTCCATGCACTTATTTGACATAGTTATCATCTTTGAACTAGTTTATCTTGAAGGTCACAGGTCTACCTTAAATGTTTCTAAGTTCATTAGCATCCTTTATTCCAACATCAAAACATCAAACTCAAGTCAAAAGTGTTGTCCCAAAACACTTGCAAAGAACACTTCCCATATCACCCATCTTTTCATCCCACATTATCATCATTGCTCCCAAAAGACTTAGAGCGTCCCTTTTACCTAGGTTTGAGTCAACTAGAGAGTTCAAACATTACAAAACTCAACACAACTCTCCCATAGCTGACACCAAATTTATGGTAAAGACAAGATCACAACACAAGAGAATCATGGAAAAAGAAAAAGTTACATTTACCTCAAGTGATCCAAATCCTTTAGAATTTGATCCTAGAAGTCATGTTACACCATTGCAACAACCATCATCTCCTTCAGGACCATACAAAATCGAATACATCTCGAACAACCCATTTGAGCTCACTAGAGAAGAACTTTTAGAACATCAACTTTTTGAAAGTATAGCTCCTATCTCCTCGACATTTGTAGCATAGAGTTTAACATAGGATTTCACCACTCCATCACAAGGGCTAAGTCAAACATACATACCTAGTCTTGCAACCAACCTTCCTAAAGATTTTTCTCACACCTCACCATTTGAAAGTAGTATATTTGTGGGTACTCTTGAAACTAATCCTCCACCTCCCACCACTGTTTGGACACCTACCTTTGGTGCTCCTCCATTCCCAAGGATCCAAAACAACTACACACTCCACTTGAACTTCACTATTCCACCACCACTTCGATATTTTGGGGAAACCCTTCTTCATCCACACCCATGAGTACCACAAGTATGCCTACCATCATGCATAGTAGTACAAACCAAAAATCTCAGAATAGCACACAAGGGCATATCAATACCATGTCACAGAATCAACCCTCTAGGAAAATAGGGACATCTTTATCAAACCCTCTAGTGGGTTCATCCATTCCATCTACCATTACAACACCATCTCTTATCAATCCACTTCAAAGCAATCCCTTGGTTACAAATTCTACTACCTTGATCACAAACCCTTTGTTTACATCTCTTGCACAAGGCAATCCTCAAAACATAGGACAAGGGAATCTTTTCAATCAATGGACTCAAGGTCCTAGTGTGTCATTTCCATTACAAAATTTAATGACATCATATTTTCTAACAACTCCCTTTTCTATACCAAATCAACCAGGACCTCAAACATACATTCCTCCACCTCATTCTACCATATTCCAAGGAATGTTAAACCAAGGGAATCCTCCACCTTTCACCAGCAATCTGTTATCCACTCAAAACATCAATATCCCTATTTCTTCACAGATGTCTCAACAACCACTTGATCCCACATTGCAAGCACATTCCTTAGCTTTATAGCAAGCATAGGAAACTTATCAAAAAGTCGTACAACAATAGCATCAACAAGCAACTTTAGCACAAAAACAATAGCAAGCACAACAAGTAGCCTTAGCAGCTCAGCAAGTAGCCTTAGCACAACAACAACAACAACAACAAAAGAAAGTGGTCATTGCCTAGCAAGCTCAACAAGCAGCCTTAGCAACAACAAGAACAAGTAGATTTATTAGCACAGCAGCAATAGCAGGCCCAACAACAAGCCCTAGTGGCACAACAACAACAATAAGCTCAACAACAAGCCTTACTAGCTCAGCAATACGCCCAACAACAGCAACAAGTTTCCTATTTTCCTCATATGAACATCATCAATCCAAATGCATTAGGAACATATTCATCACTTTCACAAAATATCACACCTTCATACACCCCATATAATTCATCTCTTATCCCACCATATGTTCCTCCACCCAATCCGTAAGATAATCTAGCATCATAATTGAAAGCACTTTCACAAGAAATGCAGGACCTTTGCATGGGAAAGAGAAAGAAACCTCATACATAGAACTTGAGTCCTTACCCATTTGATTGAAACATAGCAATGATACCATTCCCTCCTAGTTTTGAAATCCCTAAGTTTGAAAAATACAGAGGGAGAGGAAGTCCTATTGACCATATCAAATAATTTGACGTCATGTGCATGGAAGTGGCTTACAATTATTCATATCTAATGCACCTCTTTCCTTGAAGCTTAACAGGTACTTTTATGGATTGGTTCTTTCATTTTCCTCCTGGTATCAAAACTTTTCAAGAAATCACTAACAAATTCATCGATCACTTCTCCTTCAATCTTGACATGGACATTAGCCGAGAAGAGTTGTGCACTCTCAAACAAAATCCAGGTGAAACCTTTGCTAATTTCTTACAATGATGGAGACAAAGAGCTAGTAAAAGCAAGTGGTCTCTTCCTAATGAACAACAAGTGGGAATCATTATAGCCAACCTTGATCCAAATCAATCATTCCACTTGAAAATGAAATGCATCACATCATATGACGACCTTTTTTCAAGAGCCCTTAACATTGAAAGAGCCCTAATCTCATAAGGAAATACTCAAGCTTACAAAGACAACCATCCTCCAACCAGTTCAAATGAGAAACCTCATGTATGGGCTAAGAACAAAAATGTAACAAACGACGATGTAGTAGACGCTAAGGTCATACTTAGTGCTCCTAGACCCAACAACAATCAAGTTATTAACATCCAACCAATTGTGCAACAAATGGCACCACCTTAGAACAATCAGATCAATAACACCAACATGCAACCAAGACAAATTGGTAATAGGAACAACTATCCCGAACGCAAGTACACACAGTTATCAAAACCCATCGAGACAATCATGAAGAAACTGGTAGATTCAAATTTGTAAACACTTCTTAACTTTGAAAACTACCAGGAACCACAAGAGAATCCATCTTGGTACAATGAGTGTGATCTCTGTGACTTTCATAAAATCAAAGGACATAAAACAACAAACTGCATGAAACTCAAGAATATCATCCAAGATCTCATAGAGAATGACACCATATCTATTGAGGTACTAGCTGGAAACTAGGATCTCAAGATATACAAGACCCCTATGCTAGATCATAACAAAGAAAACAACAATGGAAAAGCTAAGGATTACACCAATGTACAGCATTTCTATTCCAATGTAGTTGCCTCTTACAATAGTATTATCACTGTTGTCACCATCAAGGGAGCTAGTACGGAATGTTGAGTCACCACACGACATGGAAAAATAACCGTTCAAGGAGCTTCCCTAGCTCAATCTAGGACACAACCTACTTTTCTTGCATCTAATCCTAGCAAGTACAATCTTGTAGTTCAGCTTAAACAAACCCCCGCTCATATATCAATCTTAGAAATCTTGAGATTATCTCTTGCACATAGAGAACTACTAGAAAAATCCTTGTTTGAGTCATCTGTTCCTGAGAACATTGATACCGATCAATTTCAAGCTATGGTAGGGCATATCACCAGCCATCTTCTCACCTTCTCCGAGCAAGATTTACCATCACAACCATCTCATAATCGTGCTTTACACCTTGATGTTTTCATTCATAAAAAAAAGGTCAAAAGAGTCTTGGTAGATGGAGGTGTTGATCTAAACATTTGTACCCTGCAATTGATCAAGCATCTAGGCTATTCAGAAGATACCATTGAGAAGACAAAGAGTACCACCATCAGATTGTATGACGACCAAGAACGGTTATCACAAGGAATCATTGCACTTCCAATCCAAGTGGGACCTCTTATTATAGAAACTACATGCCAAGTACTTGATCTTGATCTTCCATATAACATACTACTTGGTCAACCTTGGATCCATGCTTTGAAAGTTGTAGCCTCAACCTATCATTAGTGTGTGAAGTTTCCTTTTGAGGGTAGAGAAATCACTATCCATGGAGATCCTGAGCCTTTCTACTACTGCAAAAGCCTTGAGGCCAAGTTTTATAAGATCCAAAAATACCAAAAAATGATGAAGGACCTACACCATCAAGCTCATTTGTTGACCCATCATCCCTAGCCTCTACCTCAGCATCAAATATACCCATTGTGAAAAGCATACCCGATGTCAAAGTAGTGATCCAAGATGATTGTTGTGGAAGCTACAAAATATTGAAAGACACCTTTGTCTTAGGAAAGTTACCTATTTCTCCTCAAACTCATGGGAAACCAACATCTACCACCAACGAACCAAAAATAATCAAGATGGCAGCTACTACCTTCACCAAGTGGGGAAACCTAAATCAAGAAGACATCAATGAGAAAGATATCTCTAAAATACTTTATCAAGATGAAAGAATTGTTCTTGTTCTTCCCATGGAAGATGACAACAAAGGTCTACAACTAATGCAGTATTGGGGATATAACAAGAATGAGAAGTTAGGATAGAATGACAATGGTTTACTAGAACCCATCGTTCCTGAGAAATGACTAAAGAATCTTGGCTTAGGTTGTGCTACTAGCAAGGTCACACATATTGGAAAAGGTATTGTTGTTAAACGAGTTGAGGCTTCCTCTTGGTCACCTACATCATGTGATACTAACTTAGATGACTTTCCTCTTGATGTTGCAGACCTATTTGAGAACAACACCCTCTTCATGATATCCATAGCATCCTTTATCTCAAATAACCAACCAACTGAAATACGCCTAGTATACCCATAACTCATTAACATGGACCAACAAGGACCACCGGTTCTAGATTTATTTGAAAATGATGAAGCAATCTCAAAATTCATGGGACTCTGAGACAACTTATCATGGGTAGATCAAAAAGCAAGCTTCGACATAGAGCTCGATACAGGGGCATACTATGGGGAGACGATTGAATCCTTTAGTCACAAAATAAATGAAATGCAACTAACATGCAAATCCTTGAGTGAAAACCACCTAGTGGTACTCTCTGGTCCCAAAATAGTAAAAACAAAGGATGCATCTGACAGTGAAAACCTCTCTGAGGTGCCCAAGGATGAGGGATTCAATCTCCCCCTTAGTGCCATGCATCCAGAAAAGTTAGCGATACTAGCAGAAAAGGCCACTCCGGTCAATGTGGGAACAGAAGAACCTAAAATCACCTTCTATGTTGAATCCTTGTTAGACAAAGAACAGAAGAACCTTGCAGCATTCCTCAATGAAATAAGAGCTAACTTTGCATGGTCATACACAGATATGCCAGGCCTTGATCCAGAAGTGGTTGTACATCACTTAGCAGTATATTCTAATGCCAAACCAATCAAGCATAAATTAAGGAAGATGCACCCTCAAATAGCACTCTTGGTCAAACTGGAACTAAAAAAGCTTCTTGGCGTTGGATTCATCCGACCAATAGATTATCTTGAGTGGGTTTCAAACCTAGTACTAGTCTCAAAACCCACTAGGGGTATCAAAATATGTACTGATTTTAGAGATCTAAACAAGGCATGTTCGAAGGATGATTTCCCTCTTCCTAACATTGATCTCATTGTGGATTTAACAGTTGGGCATGAAATGTTGTCACCCATGGATGGCTTTTTAGGCTACAATCAAATCATAATTTCCAAAGAGGATCAACATAAAACTGCCTTTACTTGTCCATGGGGAACCTACTGCTGGAATGTGATTCCATTTGGGTTAAAGAATGCAAGAGCTACCTATCAAAGAGCCATGACCCTCATCTTTCATGATATGATCCACAAAATAGTTGAAGATTATGTGGACAATATTTTGGAAAAATCAAAGAAGAGAAGTGAAAACATACAAGTCATGGGACCTATCATTGAAAGGCTTGAAAAATACAAGGTACAACTAAATCCAAAAAAGTGTGTGTTCGAGGTCACATCAGGGAAACTTCTTGGCTTCATCATTTCACAAATGGGGATAGAAATTGATCCAGCAAAGGTAAAAGCCATCCTAGTCATGGAACTACCACAGACATTGAAACAGATGAGAGGATTACAAGGAAGGTTGCAGTCCATCAGAAGATTTATAGCTCAGCTATCAGATAAGACTCATCCCTTTTCACATCTTCTCCATAAAGGGATAAACTTCAAATGGAATGGAAAATGTGATAAAGCTTTCCAATATATCAAGGATTATCTACTAACACCTCCAATGCTTATTCCACCAATACCAAACAAGCCACTAATCTTGTACATCTTAGCAACATCAGTAGCATTAGGAGCTATTTTATCACAACATGATGAGAACGGAAAGGAAAGACCCATTTACTACATCGGCAGAACCTTGGTGGGCTATGAGATGAACTATTCACCGATTGAGAAAGCATACGTAGTGGTAGTTTTTTCTTCACAAAATTTTAGGCATTACATGTCACACCAAATCAAGCTCATTGCAAAGATTGATCCATTAAAATATTTGTTATCCAAAGCAACCCTCATAGGACGCATGGCTAAATCGGCAATGATCTTGATAGAGTTTGACATAAAGTATGTGGAGCGCAAATTAATCAAAGGACAAGTGATCGTAGACCCGCTAGCAGAAGCACCCATCTATGATGAGAACCCTTTGATATCTGAGTTTCCTAATGAAACAATGTTCCTTATTAATCTCACAGCTCAGTGGAAGATGTACTTTGAAGGACCGTTCACCCAACATGGATTAGGAGTCGGCATTCTTTTCATCAGCCCCCGAGGTGTCATACAAGCTATCATTCCCATGTACCAATAACATTGTTGAGTATGAAGCCTTGATCATAGGTCTCATGATAGCAGTTCAGTGGAAGATACAAGAGATGAAAGTCTATGGAGACTCATAGTTGGTTATCAACCAAGTCAATGATGACTATCAAACTAAAGATGACAAGCTCACTCCTTACAAGATAATGGTGGACAATCTCAATGATCTTTTTATAGACATAACATTTGAGAAAATTCCTCGCATGAACAATAGAGCAACAGATGCCATGGCAACAATCGGATCACTACTAGACATGTCGAACAACATCCTTCAATGTGAATTCTTGGTAGAATAGCTTCTTGTACCAACTTTCAAAATCCCTGAATCTGAATTCGCGTGTGTCATTGTTGGTCCTGGATCCCCGTGGTACCATGACATCTTTACTTACCTTAACAAAGGAACCCTTCCATCAAACATCACCCCAAACCTTAAAAAGACCTTTGTCAAAAAGGCATCTTGATTCCTGATCCTAGGTGATACCCTTTATCATCGAAGCATCGAAGGGAAATTACTACGATGTCTTAACCAAGAGGAATCCTTAACTACCTTAACAGAAGTACATTATGGCATATGTGGGTCTCATTGTAGCGGTATGACATTGGCTAAAAAACTGTTGAGGACGGGGTAGTATTGGCCAACTATGGAAAAAGAAGCTCATCAGTATGTGCGAAAATGGATCCAGTGTCAATAGCATGGGGATCTAATTCATGCTCCAACTCAAGAATTGCAACCAATCATTACACCATGGCCTTTTTCATAGTGGTGACTTGACCTAATAGGAAAATTCACTCCAACCTCATCCAACGGCCATAAGTTTATCATAACCGCCACTGAGTACTTTACTAAGTGGGTTGAAGTCATCCCTATGACCTATATAATGGGGAAGAAAATAGCCAAGTTTATCTTGAATTACCTAATTTTCTGTTATAGTGTACCACAAACCCTCATCTCAAACAATGGAACCCCATTCAAGAATCAGGATGTGAAGGAGTTGTGTCAAATATTTAATATCCAACACCGATTCTCTACAACATACTATCCCCAAGGCAATGGCCAAGCAGAAACAATGAACAAAACCATCCTAAAAATCTTGAAGAAAACAGTTAATGAAGCTAGTCGTGACTGGCATCTGCAACTAAATCCCGCTCTTTGGGCTTATTGAACCAATATCCGCACACCTATAGGAGCAACCACTTTCTCCTTGGTCTATGGATCAAAATCCATCTTGCCTATTGAAGTTGAGCTCCCATCATTGCGAGTATCACTGAAGAATCTGATAATTGAGGATGAGTACAGAGTGTCTCGACTGAATGAACTAGAATTCCTAGATGAACGCCATATTGACGCCCTTAATCATTTGCAAGTGTATCAAAACTAACTGAAATGTAGCTATAACAAGAAAATAAAATATTGGTTGTTCCAGGTAGGCGATCTTGTCTTAAAGAAAAATCAGAAGAACATTCCAAATCAAGACAGCAAAGGAAAGTTTGAGCCTAATTGATTGGGTCCCTTTGTCATCACAACAAGCTATGGATCAGGAGAATACCAACTATCAACCCCTGAAGGTGAACCCTTACAGGAGCCAATCAACAGCTTGCATCTCAAAAAAAATTATGCCTAAACATGAAGGGTGTAAATTAGAAAATACAAAAAAATCAAAAAATAATCAAAATCCAAAAAAATGAGAAAAAGGATTGAAAAAGTAAAAAAAAGCATCCTCTAGTGAAAACTGCTTCGGTGGCGTTTTGAGAAAGTACCTTGGAGAAAACCTAGAAAACAGGCGCCTTGCATAAATAAAGCATCTCCATCTATTCCTTGGCTCTTTTGGCCTATCATTCTTTCATCGACATTCATCCCTCATCCGCGTCCTTATCATGGCTTGTTACTATAAGGTAGCATGAACTCTTTAGCACTACTTGGCATATTTCTCAAAGTCAGTTTGTCCTGCCTTTATCGAAGTAATCTAACATATCACACTGGGGGAATTTCGTTATGTGTCACAATTAGGTTCTTGTATATCTTGAGGTCATGCGAAATCTTATTCAGAAAACACCAAAAACATTCATAAAATCTTATCTAGAAAATTTAAAAATATTTGTAAAATCTTGTACAGCGAAAATCCAAAAACATTTAGAAAATTGTAAAGGAAAAATCCAAAACATCCAGAAAACATCAAAAACCCTAAAAAGGTCAAACATCAAAAAACCAAAAACAATTTCCTCTAGTTGAACAACGTTGTCTTTGAGCTTGAACGTAGGAAATGCCATCATTGATGTGCCCCCGAGACACCCTAGGTCAGTCCTTTAGCAGTCCATTGTAATTAGCTATCGTCTCTCATTTGTTCATATATTTGTCTTGTAAATGGGTCGAGTCAATAGAACTATGTGGTCTCTGTGTGTATAACATAGGAAAGTATAATCTTTGATCAACCCCTGAGGCCCCTATGATAGGTCTCTTAGTTTAGGTTCTTGGTCGAAACTCGAAAAACTCAAAAAATCCCAAAAAAATCCAAATATTCAAAAAACACAAAAACATTCAAAAAATGAAAATCCAAAAACAATAGAAAATGTTTAAATGACCTAAAAATCCTCAAAACATTTAGAAAACCCTAAACAACCTCAGAAAATTGAAAATCCTAAACATCCATATAAACATTCAAAAAGACCAAAAACAGCCTCAAAACATTTTCAAAAGACCAAAACCAGCCTCAAAATATTTCAAAAAATCCAAAACCCATCTATCCCATCTTACTTTCACCTGCAATAAACTTCCACCCATAATAAAATGATCATCACCTTCACCCTTTGGAAAAACAAGTAGAAGGAAAACATAGCAAGTCGTAAATTGCGAACTTAAAAGTCTAAATCATAGATAAATATGTCAGTGAAGTTTATGGAAACAATTCATCTTAGCATCATTATCCCAACATCAAACAACCCTTTGATCAACATGTCCTAGGATGTATCCTTCCTGTGATGTACATCAGTATCAGACATCACCTTAAGCTAAACTTAAACTAGGCAGGAGCTATAGATAACACTGACTATTTATCTTTGATTTTTTCTTATGATTTATCTTAAAGACCCATTCTGAGGACCTCTCGATGATGTCTAATCAAATGATTTAGAGAGAAAGGAATGGGGCATTGATCGTTATCTTTTGTTTGTTGAGCTTGTGGATACTCTTGTAAAATAATCTTGGTGCATACTTGCTTATTTGTGTGTAGGAAGGTCATTTGGGATATGTTGTTGATTATTGTGTATGCTTTGGTCCAATATGTTCTAAGCTTCTAACTTACATTCCAACGACGTTTTTGTATGTCAAGATGTGAATAGAAACTATCCTATTTGTTTGTTGATTCAAAGTCCATTACGCTAGATACAATGTCGTCTTGGTTATCAATACCTTGATGCATCGTATCTGTGTTATATCAAACAATAAGGAACGATGGAAAATCCCAATCTCGAAGTGTGAACACTCATCCTGCATTTTCATCTTGCATTCTTTTGCATTGTCTCATCACCATCTCTAATAAATTCTTGATGGATCATAAACTTGTTGGATATTTTGAAGCAATCATCATCAGCGATGGTTATTCATTATTTATTCTTATATCTTCTCTCTACGCTAACCTGGTATCATGACAGTCAACATAAACAACATCAATGCATCCACCCTGCATCCACAAACCATTAGCATACATGCATCTCATAATCATATCATAATCATAAAACATCCATCAGCATAATCATCCATATCATAATCATTGCATATCACATCATAAATTATGCATTATCATTTGAGTTTTGATGAATAATATAGATTTGTTATTCTAAGCATCTTAAATCATTGCATATCATAAGAATTTGCATCCATACATCCATATGAATACATCATCATCATCATCATAAAACATACATAGAAAATATACAAAAAGGAATGCATCCATAACATCTGGGTGATCCCACAAAGCTGGTTTACAATTTCTAAGAGATTCTTATTTTTGTTGAAATCACATATTTTTAGAAAATATAATGATTTAAGCCTTAAAAAGTTCCATTTAAAGCATTCCAATTGAATATGGTTTGATCAATCTACCTTAGATCAAACCCCCTTGGATAGAACCCCGCTAGTTTTAAACCATACCTATAACGGAGTCTCCTTTACACCCATCAAAATGCTGATAAAAAACCACTTTTGATTTACCTTTTGGGGGATCAAATGAATTTATTTAAAATTTATTTTTTGTAAGTATGTAGTCCTTATTATAAGCTTCCCAAAAAGTATAATTTTAAATAAATTTAATTTTATTATTATTATTATTTTTTATTTCTTGTGAATGTGGTGGTTTTCACTCTAAAATCAACAAGCTCTTTGTTCTACACATGTGAAAATAGCAAATTATCAAAAAAATTGAAAAATAAGGAGTGCACTACAGATATTGAAGTCCTTGATCCAACCACAAAAATAAAATAAAAATTTGATA
>VDFB02000010.1:14564981-14576792 GCA_007258455.2 Sequoia sempervirens | reverse complement strand
TTTTTTATCTTTTTGAGATGTTCTAAGGCTACTTTTGGTATTTTTCAAGATTTTCAATTGTTTTGATTTTTTATTTTCCAATGTTTTAGGGTTTTCTGAGATTTTGACCAAGAGACTAACCTAAGGACCTATCCTAGGGGCCTCGGGGGCTGATCAACAGATTAGCCTTACCTACATTATACAAGCAGAGACCACGTAGTTCAACTAACGAGTTGACTAATTTACATATGATGATATACATGATGGAATGTCAGTTTATTATGACGGACACCTAAAGGACTGACCTAAGTGTCTCAGGGGATGATCAAAGATCAACCTTGCCTATGTTCAAGGCTCAGAGATCCGTAGTTCGACAAAATGACTTTGTTCTTGACTTTTTGACTGACCTTTTGACCTGTTTCGGGATTTTGATATGTTTTGATGTTTTTGGATTTTCTGATTTTAGGACTTTAAGAATATACATGAATCTGATCCAATGAGAATATGCCCCCAGTTTGATGCAATAGACTACTCCAATAAAGGCAGGACAAACTGACCTTGAGGATGGGCCAAGTAGTACTAGGAGAGATCATGATACAAACATAGGACCAAGCTATGGTGCGGATGCGGGTGGATGAGTGATGGATGGAGATCCAAATGTGATGGATGATGGAAGCGTAATGGATGGATGATGCAGAACAAGTCGTAGAGATCCTAGTGGATGCAAAGTGCTTATTTACACAAGGTGCCTATTTTCCAGGTTTTCACCAAGGTACTTGCCCAAAGTGCCACCAAAGTGGTTTTCACTAGAGGACGATATTTCTCTTTACTATTTTTTTGGATTTTTTGCTTTTTTGATTTTTTTGTTGTTACCAAGACACCTATTTGCCAGGTTTTTTCCAAAGTAACCATTTTTTCAAGACATTTTCTAATTTTTTGAATTTTTTGGTTCTATACCTTGAAATATTTAGGCATAAAACTTTTTGAGATGAGAGTTATTCATGGGCTCTTACAGAAGTTCTCCTTCGGGTGTTGATAACTGATAGGCCCCTGACTTATAACTTGTTGTGATGACTAATGGTCCCAACCAATTGGGTTCAATTTTTTCTTTGATACTTGGGTTTGGGACATTCTTCTGATTCTCCTTTAATACCAGTTCTCCGACTTGGAAAGTCCTGCTTCTAATTTTCTTATTGTAGCTCCTTTTGAGTCTATTCTGATAGACTTGCAAATGATTTAAAGCATCTATACGCCGCTCATCTAGTAGCTCTAGCTCATTTAGTCTTGATACTCGGTACTCTTCATCCGTGATGAGGTTTTGGAGTGATATCTTGAGTGATGGGAGCTCGATCTCAATGGGGAGTATTGCCTCTAATCCATAGACTAGGGAGAAAGGGGTGGTGTTGGTGGGTGTGCGGATGCTAGTTCGGTAGGCCCAGACATCGGGATTAAGCTTCAAATGCCAGTCACAACCTGCGTCATTGATTGTTTTCTTAAGGATTTTCAAAATGGTTTTGTTTGTAGCTTCTGCTTGGCCATTTCCTTGGGGATAGCATTGGGTGGAGAAGCGATGTTGGATTTTGAATTTTTTGCATAAGTCGCGGACCTCCTAATTTTTAAATGGTGTCCCATTATCTGAGATAATGGCTTGTGGAACACCATAGCAGCAGATGAGATAGTTCAGGATGAACTTTGATATCTGCTTTCCAGTTATATATTTCATGGGTATGGCTTCCACCCACTTAGTAAAGTACTTCGTTGCGGTTATGATGAATTTGTGGCCATTAGATGAAGTGGGAGTGATTTTTCCAATGAGATTGAGTCCCCACTGCGAAAAGGGTCATGGTGTGACGATGGGATGAAGCTCTTGAGCTGGAGCATGGATGAAATCCCCATGCTGCTGACATTGTAGACACCTTCTGGCATAGTCATGTGCCTCTCTTTCCATTGTGGGCCAATAATACCCCATCCTCAGCAATTTCTTGGCTATGGTCATTCCACTCGAGTGTGAACCATAGATATCGTTATGTACTTCAATTAGAGCAGTCAATGCCTCCTCAGCATTTAAGCAGCGCAGTAGGGTTCCTTCTATGCTCCTACAATATAGGGTATCTCCTAGGATGACAAATCAAGATGCCTTTTTGACAAAGGTTCGTTTTAGGTTTGAGGGTAAGTCAATGGGTATGACTCCTATTCGAAGGTATGTATAAATGTCGTGGTACCAAGGATCACCAGGACCAATGATTTCGCACATAAATTCTAATTCTAGTACCTCGAATGTGAGCACGAGAAGCTTCTCTATCAGGAATTCATATTTTGGAATGTTATAGGGGATGTCTAGTAAGGATCCAATTGTTTCCATGGCATCTTCTGCTCTATTGTTGGCTCTAGGAATCTACTCAAATGTAATCTCGATGAAGGATTCTTTGAGGGTCTCCACCAATTTCTTGTATGGAGTGAGCTTATTGTCCTTGGTATGTATTCATCGGTCACTTGATTTATTATCAATTGGGAGTCTCTGTATACTCTGAGAGCTATAATGTTCCACTACACTGATATTCTGAGACCTATGGTTAAAGCCTCGTATTCTGCAATGTTATTGGTTTAGGGAAATGCCAGTTTATAAGACCTTGGTATGCAATCCCCTTGTGGGGTGATAAAGAAGATGTCAGCTTCTGATCCATGCTGCGTGTATGAGCCATCAAAGTACAGTTTCTAGTGGTCAGCTACATTGAGATTGAAAATAGATTCATCTGGAAACTCTGAGACGAGAGGATTCTCCGAATAGATTGGTGCTTCTGCAAGTTGATATGTGATGACTTGACCTTTGATTGCTTTCTGTTCCACATATTCAATGTCATATTCTGATAGTATCATTACCCATTTGGCCATTCTTCTCATGAGCATTGCTTTTGACAATAAGTATTTGAGAGGGTCGATTTTGGCGATGAGTTTTATTTTGTGTGCCAACATGGAATGTCTGAATTTTTGTGATGCAAACACTAAGGCTAGACATGCTTTCTCAATGAATGAATAGTTTATCTCATGCCCCACCATTGTTCTACTGATGTAATAAATGGCCCTTTCTGTTCCATTTTCATCATGCTGAGCTAGGAGAGCTCCAAGGGCTGTTGTTGTTGCTGATACATAGAGAATTAATGGTTTTCTTGGAATTGGTGGCATTAAGACCGGTGGTGTAAGTAGATATTCTTTGATTTTATTGAATGCCTCTTCACACTTGTTATCCCATTTGTACGCTACTCCCTTGTGAAGTAGGTGAGAATATGGGTTTTGTTTGTCCACCAACTATGCTATGAATCTTTGAATGGATTGAAGCCTGCCTTGGAGACTTCTCAATTGATTTAGTGTTTTAGGTGCCTCCATCTCAAGGATTGATTTTACCTTTGTTGGATCTACCTCAATACCCCTCATTGATGCTATATATCCTAGCAACTTTCCTGATTGAACGCCGAAGACGCACTTCTTTGGGTTTAATCTGACCTTGTACTCTTCCAGCCTGTCAAAAATGGCACTTAAGGTTGCTATGTGATCTTTTCTCTTTCTGGACTTGGCTAGAATATCATCAACATAATCTTCAACTGTCTTATGGATCATGTCATGGAATATCAATGTCATGGCCCTTTGGTATGTTGCTCATGCATTCTTTAAGCCGAATGGCATCATATTCCAATAGTAAGTCCCCCATGGACAAGTGAAAGTTGTTTTATGTTGGTCCTCTTTAGCTATCATGATCTGATTGTACCCTAAGAATATGTCCATTAGTGACAGCATTTCATGTCCAGCTATCATGTCTACGATCATGTCAATGTTTGGAAGTGGGAAGTCATCTTTCGGACATGCTTTATTCAAGTCTCTAAAGTTTGTGCAGATTCTGATGCCCCCATCGGGTTTTGAGACAAGTACCAAGTTTGACACCCATTCTAGATAATCTATCAGTCGGATGAATCCCGCATCTAATAGCTTTTTTAGCTCCATTTTGACTAATAGGGCGATCTAAGGGTGCATTTTTTGAAGCTTTTGTTTAACAGGATTTTCTTCTGGATATACTGCTAAGTGGTGAACCACGATCTTTAGATCAAGTCCTGGCATGTTAGCATAGGTCCATGCGAAGTTTATTTGTCTTTCTCTTAGGAAGGCTACTAGGAGCTCTTGTTCCTCTGATAGTAATGACTCAGCATAGAATGTAATGTGCAGGGCTTCCTCTATTCCTAGATTGACCGGATTGCACCTTTCTGCTAGGACTGCTAATTTTTCTTGATGAATAGGTCTAAAATGAAGATTGAATCCCCCATCCTCGGGTGCCTCAGAGAGGCTTTCACCATTGGATGCTTCCTTTCTTTTTACTTTTTTCTGGTCAGAGAGTGCCACAGTGTGGTTTTCACTCAAGGACTTAGATATTATTCTTAATTTTTCACTTTTGCGACTGAGGGATTCAATCGTTTCCCCATAATAGGCATGTGTGTCTAGCTCCATTATGAACCCTGCTTTGTGATCCCCACATGGACTTTTATTCCATAGTCCCATGAATTCTGAGAGTGCCTCATCATTTTTGAATGTATCAAGAACTGGTGGTCCTCGTTGGTCATAGTTGATGAGTTGGGGATATACTAGGTGGATTTCATAATTTTGGTGGTCTGATTCAAAAGATAGGGTGCTAATCATGCAAAGAGTGGTATCCTTAAATAACCTAGGTAAGTTGGTCATGGGATCCTCATCATCACTACAACTACAGACGTTGGTTATGTCAAATGTAAAGTTATCTATGACGCGACCTGTAGATACTGGTAAGCATAGTTCGGTTGTGGTTGGTTGAGGAGGATTATTAACCCTTATAACTGGAGGACTTTGGCCACATATGGTTATACTGGGAGGGGTACATCCAAGGCCAAGATTTTTTATCACTCGCATCTCTGGAATGATAGGTATTATAAGCCCGTTGTCATTTTTCCCAAGTCTTTGATTTCTGTCATAGCCCATTGCGAGCATCATTTGCAAACCCTTGTTTTTGTCATCCATTGGTAAATCAGCTATTGGTCTCTCATCTTGATATAGCATATGAGATGGATTTGCCTCAATAACTTCTTGGCCAAGATCTCCCCAACTTGTAAAGTTGGGATAATCTTGAGGAGACGTCTGAGATGTGGAGGCTTCATTTATTTTCGGACGTTCCTGTGATCTAGGAGATTGTGGTAACTCTCCTACCACAAAAGCATTTTTAGGGATCGTGTAGTTTCCACAACCATTATCTTGGATGATGACCTTAATGTCAGAGATGGTGGGAATGGTGGGAGTGGCGAGTGTCTCTATCGCGGAAGTGGATGCGAGAGTGGCGGGATCAATGTATGGTGTAGATGGACACTCATCATTTTTTGGTACTTGGGGGATTTTATAGTACTTTGCTTCAAGGCTTTTGAAATAGGAGAATGGTTCAAGATCTCCATGGATGGTAACTTCTTGTCCCTCATGTGTGAATTTCACACATTGATGGAAAGTTGATGCTACTACTTTCATCACATGAATCCATTGGCGTCCCAGAAGGATGTTATAAGGTAAGTCAAGGTCTAGGACCTGACAAGTGGTTTCCATGATAGCAGTCCCTACTTGAATAGGGATTTTGATTGTGCCCTGGGACACTCTTTCTTGATCATCATATGCTCTTATTGTGATACCCTTTCCTTTGTTGATAGAATCCTCTGAGATTTTCAATTGTTTGATGAGCTTGAGAGAACATATATTCAAGCCCGCACCTCCATCCACCAAGACCCTTTTGACTTTTCTCTTCTGTACGATGACTTCTAAGTGGAGCGCACGGTTGTGAGATGGTTGAGCGGGGAAATCCCAGTCAGAGAATGTGAGGAGATTTGGCGTAATGATATTTCTGACCATAGCTTGGAATTATTCTGCATCAAGATATGTGGGGACAGTGGATGAAGCCAGCGCTTCTTCAAGGATTTTCCTATTGGAAAATGAAATTTTTAGCAACTCCATGATGGAGATTTGCGTTGGTGTTCTTTTGAGTTGATCAAGGATGTTATATCCATTAGGGACATATCTAGATGTAGGGACTCTATTTGGCTGGCATGATCCTGCGATGGTAACTTTTTCGCCTCTTGTGGTGACTCCACAATCAGCATGGGCGCCTTTGATGGTGATGACTGTGCAGTATTCATCTAGGGAGATGATGACAATTTCATACACATGATTCATGTTTCTGTGGGTGCCTTTCCCCTTATCAGTGTTATTATTATTCCCTTTATTGCCATGGTTAGGCATCAGATTCATGTATATCTTAAGGTCTTGGTTTCTTATTGGCTATTCCACGTTTATAATTCTCTAATCGATGAGATCTTGAATTATGTTTTTTAGCCTCATACAACTATTCGTGGTATGCTCTTTGATTTTATGGAAGTCACAAAGTTGATTCTCATTATACCAAGGAGGTTTCACATTCGGTTCTTGGTAATTCTCATAGGTGGGCACTTTGATGAGTTTTTCATTTATCAGCTTCTTCATGATGACTTCTAGTGGTTCCCCAAGAGAGGTGTACTTTCACTTGGGGTAACTCTTGTTCCGTTGGGGTGGTCCCCTTTGATCATTGAGATTGTGAATTGTCTGATTGTTGTTTGGTTGTTGTATTTTCTGATGATTGTTTTGGTGTTGGATTTGGATTTGTGGTGCGGGGCACTATGACTACTTTGGCGTCGACAACACCATCATTAGTAACATTTTTGTTCCTTTCCCACATGCGAGTTTTATCATTTTAATTGGTTGGTGGGTGGTTGTTTTGTTGTTTGGGGTATGAAGTTGATCCTGTGAGTTGTTTCATAAGGGCTCGTTCGATGTTGAGCGCCTTGGAGATCAACTGGTCATATGTGGTGATCCCTTGTACCTTGACCTTGAGATGAAATTCCAAGAGGCCGTCAAGGTTGGATATAATGGTGCAAACTTGTTGTTCCTCGGACATGGTCCACTTGCTCCAATTGGCCTTGGATCACCATCATTGTAGGAATGAAGCGAATGATTCATTCTTTCCTTGTTTCAGAGCTGAGAGTTCTTCTAGACTGACATCCATTGCAATATTGCATGTGTAGTTTTTAATGAATGCATCTATAATTTCTTAGAATGTTTTGATGCCTGTTGGTAGGCGAGAGAACCATTCCATAGTGTGGCCAGCCAAACTCCTAGGAAATAGCCGCATTAGATAAGTATCATCGTATGCGACTTCCATGCAATGAACCTAGAATTCCCTGATGTGATCTTCAGGGTTTCCCGTCCCACGATATTTTTCAAACTTGGGGATCTCAAATCCCTTGGGGAATGGTTTCATCACTAGGCTCATGTCAAATGGGTAGGGACACAAGTTGCTTGGTGTTTTTGTGGTTCGACCTGATTGAATATTGAGCACTTGTTGTGAGAGCAACCTGATTTGTGTCGTTACATCATTTTGTGGATCAAGGGGTGGCATGAAGGTTTTCTGGGGTGTTTCGATTGTGGGTTGGATGGGTGGGTTGGTTGGTGTGTTATTTGATGGTATTTGCACATTTTATCTGAGCCAGGTATGCTTGCACTTGCTGCTATATGAATAACGCTTGTTGTTGATCTTGTTGTTTTTGTGCTAGGATTGCTTGGTGTTGTGCTTGTTGTTGTTCCAACAATGCTTGTTTTCGGGATGCCAATTGGGCTGCTTCTTGTTGCTCTTGATATTGTTTTATTGCTTGTTGATATGCCTATAGTTGTGCTGCTTGTTTTTGTGCAAGAAGTTGTGCTTGTGCCTGTTGTGCTTGATATTGAGTGCGCACCTGAGCTTGAGCCTGTGCTTGCGCTACTTGTGCTTGGGCTTGTGCTTGTGTCGCTTGTTGTTGCAATCGTATTTGGGCTTGAGCAGCCTTTTGTGCCTGTAATGTGACTTGGGTTGCTTGAGTAGCATGTGCAACTTGAGCGGCTTGTTGTTGTTGTTGCAATAAGGCTTGGGCTTGTGCGGCCTGTTGCACTTGTTGTGCAATTTGGGCGGCTTGAGCATTTTGCGCTACTTGTGCAGCTTGTTGGGAAGTTATTTGTGCGACTTTTTTCTTTTGCATTTGTAGGAATTCCTTTTGATAAGCAGCTTGGTGAGTAGCTTGCAATGCCATGTTGTATTGGTTTGATAAATTGGAGTTTGGTGGTGGTGGGGGTGGTGGTGGATTTGGAATGGTGTTGAGCGGTGATGTCATGTTGGTGGTTTGAGTGGTGAATGGTTTTTTTGATGTGATTGGCCCTTGAGATACCATGTTTTTAGATGCTAGGGGGGTGGTTGATGATGTCACGATTACTTGTGTAGTTTTCATATGTTGTTGCGATATCGATGACAAGTTTTGAGAGTTTGGCGTGATGCTTTGATTAGTGTTTGGAATGCTAGTTTGATTGATATTTGGTAAAGGTGGAAGTCCTAAGCCAAGGAGAGGTGTGGATAATGGTGGTAATGGTGGAAGGGTGAGGGGTGGAGGTGTAGTCATAGTAGCGAAAACTCTTTAGAATGCTTCTCTGCTATTTCTACAAAGTGAGAAGATATTGTGGAAAGACGAAACCTGACAATGAATCAAGCCAGGAACCATAGAATAGAAAGAACCTCCATATAACCAATTTTGAACCTCCTTTTTGTTGCAAAAGCCATTGCTCAATTTATCAGAGTGGCTGTGAGCCTTTAAGCAAAATATGCTGATATTGGTTTTGGGACTGAACAAACAGATATTCTTTGAATAATTCTTTATTGCTTGATGAAGCCAGAGAGTAATAGATGAAATAAAACACTTTCCTCAAAATAGATTCCCTACTATGAAACTCTATCAAAATCAGAAGGTAATTTGGACCCTTATTTTGCTAGTTCAAGCATGTATAGTGAAGGGTTAAGCCTCATCATAATGTTGATGATCTTATGGTTTTCTAAATTTTGGAGCATTTCGGTTATTTATTCATGTGACATCCCAAAGGTAAGATCTTCTCCTTGAATTTCCTCTTGTGGGTTTTGTGATGATGAGATAGTCAAAGGATTGCTTGATTCAACTGGATTCATTTTGATGTTTGTTTGGCTTAGGTCACTTGAAGCGGGTGTTTCTTTGTCGGCTTCCATGTTCTTCTTGTATTGAGATCTAGTTTGAACCATAAAACAAGGATCAATTTTCAAGAATATGGGAGATGAATCTCTTAATTCCTTGGATTGATCTTTACTTTATGCAAAAAAGAGAAAATTTTAGGATATCTTCAGGATCAAAAAGGTGATATGATGATGATGTAAGAGATCGATGATGTGGATGTTTTGATCTTTCGATAAATCTTAAGGGGGATGCTAGACTTTTGGGACTTTCGGATATGTTTTGGATTTTTTATTTTTTATTTTCCTTTTGGGATTGTCCTTGACTTGATTGATTTTGGTTTGCTTTGATTGAACAAATAGACCCTAAGATGTTGGATGATTATCTAAGGGGTATATTTTCTCCAAGGATGATAATTTGAATATGTGTAGGGAGAAGGATGCATCTACCCACACTTATTCAAACAAGATGATAATTTAACCAAGCATATGAAGAAGGATGCATCTACATATACCTAGCTAAACAAGATGGTTTGATAACTTTGACTAATCATATGCAAAAGGATGCATCTACACATACCTAGCCAAAGATGATTTGATAAAGATTTCAAAGATTTTGTCTCAAGGATTTGATGATTTTGATTTTTGCCAAAAAGCCTAGCATGAAGGATAATTTCAAGATTTCCCAAAAGATGATGGTGAGATGATTTTTTGGTTTGATGTTTGAAGGATGGATGAGAAAATATTTTGATTTCTTTTGATCCTAAGATGAACCTAAAAAATACAATTTGTTTACCTAAACCTCGGTATTGAAGAACATGCAATGCTTCTATGGACCTTTATGACTAAGAAGTATTTCAATTTGAGCATACATTTCTGGATTTTGAATCAAGGACTTTCGTTTTGGGATTTGACTTTTTGAAAATCATGAGGTTTCAACACATGTGAGAGTTCATTTTCTACCACAAAAACTTCTTTGATTAGGTTTCCAAACTAGATATCCAATGTCTTAACTTCTTCGAATCCCACAAAGTATGTTATGTGGAAATTTGATGAATTCAAGGAAAGGGTTACCTATTGTTTAACTTTAGTAGACAAATTGAGAGGTAATCCAAGTGTTTAGAAACCTCTAAGGATAGAATACCAAGGGCAAGAAATAACATATGGATTGGGTCAATTGTATTTGTCTCCTAAAGGGTTTGAAATTTTGATGATGAAGTTTAAGTGTTTTTTTCCAAGATGTTTTCAAACAAGCAAAGCATTTTGTAACCAAGAATAAGTACAACCCTATGGATATGGAAAACAATATTTGTTGAGTCCCCACTTGGACAAGTCCAGCTACGCTTATCTTTAGCGAATGGTTAGATGCTTGACCCCACTGGCTCCCCTCCACGGCTCATTAACGTCATTTGAGGCACCCAAGCATCAACACCCATGAAACTCCCATGGCATGCTTTCATTTCTACTAAAAGACCGGTGGGGTGGCTTCAAAATGACTGTTCTTGCACCAACAAATAGATCAAGTATTTTGGCAATTCTAAAACATGGGTTTTAATTAGGAATTTTCGGTCGTGGAGATTGACCCATACGGCGAGAGTCCCTTTTCAGATCCATCTCGCAAAGCCAACGGCATGATATTGGCGTTTATTCCAATACCCACATTTATATCCTAGTTGGAAATACTCTTGGCTTTAGAGTGTTACCGGTTGAGTCGTTCCCTTGGGTGAGTACTTTTTCCCCAAGGCAAGCCCTCTAAGATAAACAAAAGCGAGTAAAGACAATATTTGTAACTCGATCAATCTTTGTTTGCAACACAAAGAGAGAGAATGTACGCAATAATACTCTACTCACACTCACACAATGTTTTGTTCAATTTTTAAAACCTAAAATGAAGTGTGGAGGTGATTGCTTTATCTCAACCTAAAATCACAAAAAAGGCCTTTTGATTCTCAAGATCACTATAAAGTGCAAGAGAAGCGCATACGTCCTTTTTCAATGAAGTTAGTTTAAGTAATCCATCACGAAGAAAAAGTTGCACTTGTTCATTTTAGAGCCACAAAGCAATTGTGAGTTATTTTTAAAGAACCAAAGGACAAATGAGAGTTGTTTTGTTCAATTGTTAACCAAAAAACAACTCTAATAAGTTGTATTCCTAATGTTCGTTTTAAGCCTTTGCAAAAATTGAAAAGGTTCTTTTTAAAATCCCAAACGAAATTAATATCCTAAGAAAGAAGAGATAACAATTTCCTAAGAGTGTTAAACAAACACTAAAGTGTTTAAAAACACTTTGATTTTGTGAAATACCATCATCATGCTTCTCTTTCCTTTGTTTTTTTTTAGTTGATCCAACCTACAAGAAAGAAAATCAGTCAGTTTCTGCAAAACACAGAGATTAAAAAGCAGAAAATAGAAGATAAACTTATCATTTGACAAAAGGCACGTGCTAAAATGAAATTCCAATTTTTTACTCCCTGTCAGCGGGGCAACCCATGACTACGTCGCAGTTTGATTTCTCCAGCGGTGTTGTATAGCGTCACTTACCAGTCAGTGGTGCTCTGTACCCAGACCAGTGAGCTCAAATGTGTCGCCCTTTTGCTCAGCAGTGCAGTTTGATTTTTTTGAAAATTCCCACGAGTTAGATTGGTCAAGCGGCGTGGTTTGAAATTCAAAATCTTGGGCAGGAAGACTTCAGAGTCGTAGTTTGAATTTCCAGCGGTCCCGTATAGCGACGTTGGAGAACCAGC
>VDFB02000010.1:14509981-14559981 GCA_007258455.2 Sequoia sempervirens | reverse complement strand
TCGAGCAAGGCAGCAGCAGGAAAGTCCAAAGGAGATACAGAAGGATCTTCAGTTATAGATGTGGAAAGGATAAAGCTGGATATGAAGAACCAGTTGCCAGATAGTAAGTTGGATTCAGTTTGGTCAGAGGTCTCTGATACCAATGTGGGAGCTTGGAAATATGAGGAGTTCAAAGAAAGGATAGCTCAGAGGGATTTATCGGTTCTAACCAAGGGGGTGGTGAAATCCGGACTAGCTCATGTGGCAGGATTTCCTCCTGCGGTTCAATGCTATGAATTAATATTGGAGTGTGCTTGACACTATGACCTTGGTACGCAGAGGATCGTTAGTCCTGATGGGAGAGTATTGGAAAATCTTAATCTAGTCTCCATTGCCCAGGCATTTGATATGCCAGACTTACCATGTGTGTGTTCCTTGGACATGGACTTGGCTAGGACTTATTATGAGGATGAGCCTACTAAAGCCCAGCAAATGATCAATTCCTGGCTGGAAAAGCCAAAATCTCATTTCTCTAAGCTACCTAAACAGTTACACAGGGTCAAGTTTTGACAAGATATATATGATGCAATCACACTGTTGAGCAGGGTGGCGGGATTGAAGAGTCCTAGGGCATTGGAGAATTGGATGGTACATGCCATTAACAAGATTGAGCAGGGTATCAATTACCACTGGGCAGGGATTATCAGTGCAATGATTGACAGGCAGATGAGAGATGTGTTGGAGACAAAGAAATTCACCATGACATCTTATGTGGTATTTATACTTTCCAGATTCTATCCATACAGGGGATTGAATCCAAAAGGAACATTTGGGCAAGATGTCATCTATGAGGTGTACCCTGAGCTACATCTAGGGAATCTGAATTACAGAAGAGCGAATGATGCATTCACTATGCATATTACTAGGTTGCTTCAGAATGTGGAGCATGTGAGAATTTCTGATGGAGCCAAGGAACTAATTAAAAGATATGGAGCCTGGTTTATACAATTCCCCACCTTCTCCTATATCAGAATTGATGGATGCCCGACTGCTCCATACAGATTGCCAAGATATCCCACTGACCACATCATGCTCTTGGAAGTTACCCGGCAGATATATGATTTTGATGCTGTTGTTAAAAATGTGAAACATAAGACAGGGTTTGGTGGAGATTTCCCCTTGAAAATTGGTATAGGTGAAGTCTTCCCTTCAATCCACTCGGCTCATGCATCAGGGGAAGAGTTGAGTACTTTTGGTTTCTCTTTCCATTCTAAGAGGGCAGGTTTTGACATCACTAGCGAAGCACAGAAGAAGGCTACTAAAGAATATCACCACAAAGATGATCTAGAAGACTACTGGGAAAATAACAAGGATGAATTTGAGGTGAGAAAGAAAAGGTATTCTAGGCTTCCAGTTGATATAATCAGGATGTACAATGTCAAGTTGATTCCTGATCAGTTGGAGGATGACAGAAATTTAGTCCAGGATCATGCATACGAATCAGTCAAGGACAGACCCATTGGAGAGATAAACTGGTCGGAAAGGGAGATAACTGAGTTGGAGGAGCTGATGAGCCCTATTGTGAAATCCACCAAGTCATGGCTAAAACATAAGGTATGGGAATTGGAGAGTGAGAAGGTACCTTGTACTTTCAATCTGATGGGAAATCTGAATGCTCACTCTACCTCAGAGGAATCAGGTGAGGATGATTCTACAGGTAAAACCAAGGTAGGCTCACCTTTTAAGATTAAAATCAGAGTCCCTAAGGAGGGTGAACCTGAAAAGAAAAGAAAACCCAGGGGAAAGAAGAGGAGTCATACTTTGAAAATAGGTAAGTCTATCGAAGAGGAGGAACTTGAGAAAGCAGAGAAGGAAGACACTCCTCCATAGCCAAAAAGGACAAGAACAACCAGGGCCTCTAAGAAGAAAGATCAAGAAATTTCTAAGGATAAGGTAGACCCTCCTATGGTTAATGTGGAGAGCTCAGGAGAGAAAACCCAGGTTTATTCAAGAAGGTCAAGAACTCCATCTCCCAAGGAGACTATGCAAAAAGAAGATCCCCTTCCAATGGCATCCACTATGGAACAACAGAAAGATACATCTCCTTCATTGGGTATACCTGAACAGATGATTCATGAAGAGCATGAGACCAGTGAGGAAGTGGAACCGTTTAAGGACAGGGAACTTTATGGTGCAGCTGCTGAGTTTGAGGTAGGAGATGTGGAAATGCATCATTCTCCATTGCTACAATATGAGGATTCTCCTGCAAATAGTAAAGATAATAGACCTCCTGAGAAGGAGGATGTTCCTGTTAGGACTCCATCACCCCTGCATGAAGAGGAGCCAGAATTGGGAAACAAAGGTGATCAATCTCCTGAAAAGGAAAAGGATGAGATTGTAGATCAGCATGAAGAGGTCAAGAAAGATGAAACCCGGGTGGATCCTGTTGTTCCGGATTGGCTAGACAAGGAGATCAGAAGGAAACAAGTCATTTTTGAGGACACTCCCCTCAACTGGGATGAAATGTTGGCCAAGATTGGAAAGGGTAAGAGAAATAAGGTAGCCAAGGTGGTTTCCAAGATCGAAAGGGATGAAGCTAGTAACAGGGTTATTCATATTGCCACCCCTGCTGCAGGTAAAAGTAAAGATGAGGTCACTGGGGAGGATTATGATGTACAGACCATTAATCTTGGGCCCACTTCTATGGAGCAAGATATTGAAGAGTATGAGGGGTCCAGTGCAGTGATCATTGGGAGATTAAGGAAGGAGACACAGTCTAAGCATGAACTAAAGAAAGAGAATGAAAGGCTTAGGAAATGTCTGGAAGATTTGATGAATCCCTTACAATATTTTCACCCATCCTCTTCTGCTGCTACTAGTTTCTTGCCGAAGGAGACCATCTTTGAGATAGAAAAGATGAAAGCTTCCACCCTGGCTACAATGAATTGGTTGCAGGAGGTACAAGTTAAGGAAGATGAAGCGATAAAGGAGATCCTTTCAACTGGAAAGGATGCAATAAGGGCTAAGGATTAGTTAGATTATGTTTTATCTCAAGATAAGAAGGACATTGATCTCTTATTGCAAAAAACCAAACAATCATGGAGTATAATAAGGATCAGCTGGTTGTTGATGGAATTCTTTCTTCATCTAGGGTTAATGAGCCTTGGGAGTGGTTTGAAGCCATGCAAATCTGACAGAAAATCATCAAGAAGATCTACAAACAAAGGAAGCAGATTGATGGTGATTTAACTAATGTTTATGATGGATGCATCACCTTTTTTGAGATAATGACTGGCAGGAGGAAGATCTCCCCTAGGTACAATTGAGGGAATGGTGGCATGATGTCTATGCCCCTGATATTGAAAATTTTGTGACAGGGCACCAATTGGATGATGCGGCTACTTATCTGGCTGTGATGGATAAGTACCTGGTATACAAGGGTGATTGGGATACAACGGTTAAGCAGTCAAGGGAAGAGATTAAATCAATTGAATGTCAACTCAAAATCCTACCCTTGCCACCTGTTGCTGAGTTGGATAAGGTGTTTTTGAAAGTTCATAAATCGTTGGATCAGAACAAGGATAAGGGAGGCGGTAGTTAATACCATGCCACTTTGTGATTTGTGCTTCCCTATTATTATGGGGCATGTATTGGTCTGAGTTGCATTGGGGAATGTGTTTTGGCCAACCTTGATGATGTATCGGCATTTAATGTGTGCCTTATTTTGAATTTCTTGAGGCCGACTTGTTTTGGCTATTTTATTTTTGTAAATGTCTAGCTGGGCCGACATGTTTGGAGGGTTCTCTTTAAATTGGCGTTCCTACCTCATTTGTAAGTGTAAGACAGATAATAGAGAATTAGACAAGCTAGATTGAGAAAAGAGCTAGAGCATTCTGTAGTGGAGGTAGTAGTTAGTTCTTTCGAGCAAGTGTTGTAACAGAGAATAGTGGGATTGTTGCTATATTTTGGTGACCTAATACAATTGAAGGCATTGTGGTTTCTCTGGTGAATTCTTTTGTGTTAGTTTATCTTGCATGGTTCCTGTTGTTTCATCTTTTGAAATTGCTTGAAGATATAATATTTGATGTTAAATTTAGAATTAGATTAGTTTGGTGAATAATATTTATGGTTTCATGCTTGGAATGTTTGTAGCAATCTCTGGTCTGTACTCCCAGTAACTATCTGATTGTAGTAGGCTGGTGAAGTCAACCTGGACCATACATCTATTTGTGCTTAGTTCGATTGTGGATGAATGTCTATGATTTGAAAATATGTATGCCTTAGAAGATTGCACCTTTCTTGTGATATTGCATTGTGGGTTAAGCAGGAATTGGTTATTTGAGATTGGTCTGTTCCAGGTATTTATCATCTGCATTGTTCATCTTAGAAATAGTTTAGATTTCATTATTTCTCTTACACCTTCATCTTTTGTTGTTTCTTTGTTATTCGGTTAGATTTGGGATTTAAGATCATCACATTGCAAAATTTGATAAATTGGAAAGATACAGTTTGCTTGTAGTAAGGTCTGATTGTGATTACCAACATTTTCACATATTATCTAAGTTGTTTTATGCATTGTCATGACCTAACACCCAAGAGACCTTGGGGTGATTTTAGCACTTGTTGAGAATTCACCTTTCAAGAGAGATAGAATATTATTTTCTATCTGAGTTGTTGTTGTGCAGAAAACACCATCAACACTTATGTTGTTGAATTTACTCACATACTTGCTTATCTTTTACTCACTTTTTTAGCTTGTTTTAGTTCATTTTCATTGAATATTAGCTTCAAGATTTCATTAATGGCTTCCATGCATCCATCTTAGTTTGTAAATAAATTAGCGTTTTCATTTTTTAGCATCATTTTAGCTTAGATTGGCTCAATAATTGCATAATTAGATCATTTGTAGCATAAAATCATGGTAACTTAGCTTGCATCATGTTCATTTTTACATAATTTAGGTTTTTCTTTACACATCAAACACTACAGTTTCATCGATTCTCTTTCATAGAATCGACTGAAACAAGCTCACTAATCACGGGATTGGGAAAGGATCGTCGGTCCACATCAACATGACACCAATTCCACAACAAGATAAGTTTAAGATGGATTAGAGTAGATTTTTTGAAAGCTTTCATGATTTAGCATGTTAGGTTTTGATGAAATGTTTAATTTCAATTTTGTTTGATTGATCTTGTTGAGATTCAAGTATTGGTGGCTTTGTTATGCTTTGATTCTTCATGGATCAAGTGTAATCTAGCCAATACCGGTATCCTCGTATCGACATTATGGCGCTAGGAGGGAAAACCGATCATTTAACCATATTCTAGCTCAAAATCCATGTTCATTATGTTTTGCAGGTTGCAGTGACGCTCAAACCACAAACAGCGATGCGATTTCAATAGCATCGCCATATAGCGACGCAAAAGCAATTTGATATAGCAATGTGTATTTAATTGGTTGACACCAATTTAAATATAGTGGTGTGTATTTAAATTTAAAATATCGTGGAACACAAACGATGACGCTCATTTTCACCAGACTGACGCTTTCATATTTCAAATAGCGACACATTCGTTAATAGCGATGCCCATCAAAACAACGACGCAATCGTGCTCATTGGTTTTGCTGCAGAGCAACACCCATTTTCACTAGAGCGATGCCCAAATTTCAAATTGTGACACCATCGTGTGCAGCAATGCTCAACTAGGGTAAGAAACTTTATATTTGTTTTTCAACATGTGACTTAATTTCTTTTGATTATCTAATCACTGATGGATGTCTGACTATGTTTTCATTGTTAGACTAATAGGGTTTTGCAGGGTTTAAAGGCATGGAGTGAAATTCAAAACCTTCTCTTCTATTTGAACATTCTATAATTGTAACAAGCATTCAATGCTTTGGGGCAATTATAACCCACTTTCATGCTTTTTTACTTTTAGTTTTAGGCAACGCACTAGTTTTCAATTGGGTTTAAAATGAACGTTCAAAGTTGGGCTTAAAATTGAACCCTCACATCATATCTTTCAATTGGGCTTAAAATTGAACAAGGAAAACTCATCTTTCAATTGGGGCATAAAATAAACTCATTGCTTTGAAGGATAAAATTGACAACTGTTTGTTTTGTTTTGTGGTTTTCAACTTTGCTAGTGAATATGTAAGAAATTCTCTCACATTGTTTGGCGATCTTGAGAAACAGAAACATTCTCTAACACGTTGTAAAATCACCCACATCTTTCAATTGGGTTTTAAATTGAACAACTATGCTAGTGTGAGAAAAGGCATAGCATGTGTTCTCTCTTTGTGCATTCAAGCAAAGATGATCAAACTACGGATATACTTACTTGCTATTGTTCACCTTTAGAGGGCCTACCTTGGTGGGAAAAAGTACTCACCCCAAGGGAACGACCCAAGTGGTAACAAGCATAAGCTAGGCTCTTCCGAACCACTGTATAAATTTTTGGTTGCAAGGAAAGTTTGCAATCAACTGAGTGATGCATGATAACTCTCCCCCAATATCTTTATGATGCATAAAGCTCTTGTTATAAGGGTTGGGATACCTCTTGAGGGAGTTTATCATAGTGTTCTCTGAACTAGATGCCCTTATTATGAACCTTTGTGTAGTAGCCAAAAATCCCTAATATTTGTTGATGTCATGAGGTGGGACCTCTGAAGCCGTCCCACATATTTGTGGTTCTTAGTAAAGATGAAAAGTTTGTCATGGGAGATTCATGAGAACTTCAAACTTGGTTGACCCATAGAATTGAGTGTTGTGGAGGGGAGCCAGTGTGGTCAAGCTTCTAATTATCCGCTCTGAATAAGCGCAGCTGGAGAAATCCAAGTGGGAATACAACAAATATATTCATTTCTATCCTAGGGTTTTAATGCTTGTGAGTTAGTTTAACACTTTTCTTGATTTCAAAACAGTCCAAAAACAAACATTCATTATCCAAAATTTCAAACACTTTGGCTTAATTATGGACTTCTTGAGTTAGCCTTGATATTACTACTTTCCTTGAGGATTTATCCTTAGCGGTTTCTAAATATCTTGACATTAATCTCAAACCCATATTTACCAAAGACAACATAGGCAATTATGGCTTTAATCTCATGATTTTCATGAAATGGACATTGTGAAAGTTATGACGTTTTTGACATAAACATCTAGTTTGGAAACATAATCAAAGACAAGTATTTGTGGTAAGATCAATTCACCTAAGCAAAGATAAATTGACAAATGAACCCCACATGACTATTTGGAGACCGATTGCTCTCGTTGAAAAACTTGATCTTCCAAGTGCTATAATTTAGCCAGAAGTTGAACTCATAAACAGTGAACAAACAGATCTCATTAGCAGTTTGAGAACCTTCACTTTTGAAAACATGGAGACAAACACACAGTGGAGAAACACAACAACCATTCTAGATGAAGAAGAGGAACACGCCGATATTGAGGCTGGAAGGCCCCTATTACCACCACCTGTGTGGCAATAAATATCTCCCTTTCTTCTATAAACTTAAAATTTTTCCCCATGATCTCATAGAAAATCAAGATTCCTAAGCCAAAGTCTATAGGTCCTCATTTTATACTTAGGCATCTCACTCCAAAAGCCCTTAAGAAACACCTTCGAGCAGTTCACAAAAACATAAATAAATTGGTAGCAAACTTTTATAGACACACTTCAAGGTATAGTCCAAAATTGTTTGCATTCTTTTGGAATCAAAATCCTGGTCTTTTTCATGATACTCAACTCCTCTAAATGATTCATCAAATAGTCAAAATTCATAGAGGAAAATCACCAGCATTCCCCTTCAGACGTAGGAATTGTAGAACAAAGTATAGTCAAAAGTGGGCATCCATATTTTACTGCAATTGTTACACTTTTTTGAGAAAATTTTATGCCCGAGCTAGGGGAGCCCAAACAAGTTTGAACATTCCCCTCTGTCCTCTCATTTTCTAAGAGTTGAACATTTTAGAGGTATGGCATCATTCTCACTACCTTGGTCTTGTCAAAACAAAAGGTTCACTTTAGGTCAACATTGGGTCAAACATTTCACTCACCCCTTCATCAAATTTCATCCTTCACCTCATCTATCTTTGCAAAATTTCAAAAAACACCAACACTTTGGGACTTAAACATCAAAACAACTTGCTATGTTAACTACTTTATATGTGAAATGTATCCTTTTCCATGCACTTATTTGACATAGTTATCATCTTTGAACTAGTTTATCTTGAAGGTCACAGGTCTACCTTAAATGTTTCTAAGTTCATTAGCATCCTTTATTCCAACATCAAAACATCAAACTCAAGTCAAAAGTGTTGTCCCAAAACACTTGCAAAGAACACTTCCCATATCACCCATCTTTTCATCCCACATTATCATCATTGCTCCCAAAAGACTTAGAGCGTCCCTTTTACCTAGGTTTGAGTCAACTAGAGAGTTCAAACATTACAAAACTCAACACAACTCTCCCATAGCTGACACCAAATTTATGGTAAAGACAAGATCACAACACAAGAGAATCGTGGAAAAAGAAAAAGTTACATTTACCTCAAGTGATCCAAATCCTTTAGAATTTGATCCTAGAAGTCATGTTACACCATTGCAACAACCATCATCTCCTTCAGGACCATACGAAATCGAAGACATCTCGAACAACCCATTTGAGCTCACTAGAGAAGAACTTTTAGAACATCAACTTTTTGAAAGTATAGCTCCTATCTCCTCGACATTTGTAGCATAGAGTTTAACATAGGATTTCACCACTCCATCACAAGGGCTAAGTCAAACATACATACCTAGTCTTGCAACCAACCTTGCTAAAGATTTTGCTCACACCTCACCATTTGAAAGTAGTATATTTTTAGGTACTCTTGAAACTAATCCTCCACCTCCCACCACTGTTTCGACACCTACCTTTGGTGCTCCTCCCATTCCCAAGGATCCAAAAAAACTACACACTCCAGTTGAACTTCACTATTCCACCACCACTTTGATATTTTGGGGGAACCCTTCTTCATCCACACCCATGAGTACCACAACTATGCCTACCATCATGCATAGTAGTACAAACCAAAAATCTCAAAATAGCACACTAGGGCATATCAATACCATGTCACAGAATCAACCCTCTAGGAAAATAGGGACATCTTTATCAAACCCTCTAGTGGGTTCATCTAGTCCATCTACCATTACAACATCATCTCTTATCAATCCACTTCAAATCAATCCCTTGGTTACAAATTCTAATACCTTGATCACAAACCCTTTGTTTACATCTCTTGCACAAGGCAATCCTCAAAACATAGGACAAGGGAATCTTTTTAATCAATGGACTCAAGGTCCTACTGTGTCATTTCCATTGAAAAATTTAATGACATCATCTTTTCTAACAACTCCCTTTTCTATACCAAATCAACTAGGACCTCAAACATACATTCCTCCACCTCATTCTACCATATTCCAAGGAATGTTAAACCAAGGGAATCCTCCATCTTTCACCAGCAATCTGTTATCCACTCAAAACATCAATATCCCTATTTCTTCACAGATGTCACAACAACCACCTGATCCCACATTGCAAGCACATTCCTTAGCTTTATAGCAAGCACAGGAAACTTATCAAAAAGTCATACAACAACAGCAACAACAACAAGCAACTTTAGCATAAAAATAATAGCAAGCACAACAAGTAGCCTTAGTAGCTCAGTAAGCAGCCTTAGCACAACAACAACAACAACAAAAGCAAGTGGCCATTGCCTAGCAAGCTCAACAAGTAGCCTTAGCAACAACAAGAACAACAAGTAGATTTATTAGCACAGCAGCAATAGTAGGCCCGACAACAAGCCCTAGTGGCACAACAACAACAACAATAAGCTCAACAACAAGCCTTACTAGCTCGCAATATGCCCAACAACAGCAACAAGTTTCCTATTTTCCTCATATGAACATCATCAATCCAAATGCATCAGGAACATATTCATCACTTTCACAAAATATCACACCTTCATACGCCCCATATAATTCATCTCTTATCCCACCATATGTTCCTCCACCCAATTTGTAAGATGATCTAGCATCATAATTGAAAGCGCTTTCACAAGAAATGCAAGACCTTTGCATGGGCAAGACAAACAAACCTCATACATAGAACTTGTGTCCTTACCCATTTGATTGAAACATAGCAATGATACCATTCCCTCCTAGTTTTTAAATCCCTAAGTTTGAAAAATACAGAGGGAGAGGAAGTCCTATTGACCATATCAAATAATTTGACGTCATGTACATGGAAGTGGCTTACAATTATTCATATCTAATGCACCTCTTTCCTTGAAGTTTAACAGGTACTTTTATGGATTGGTTCTTTCATTTTCCTCCTGGTATCAAAACTTTTCAAGAAATCACTGACAAATTCAATCTTGACATGGATGTTAGCCGAGAAGAGTTGTGCACTCTCAAACAAAATCCAGGAGAAACCTTTGCTAATTTCTTACAATGATGGAGACAAAGAGCTAGTAAAAGCAAGTGGTCTCTTCCTAATGAACAACAAGTGGGAATCATTATAGCCAACCTTGATCCAAATCAATCATTCCACTTGAAAATGCAATGCATCACATCATATGACGAGCTTGTTTCAAGAGCCCTTAACATTGAAAGAGCCCTAATCTCATAAGGAAATACTCAAGCTTACAAAGACAACCGTCCTCCAACCAGTTTGAATGAGAAACCTCGTGTATGAGCTAAGAACAAAAATGTAACCAAAGACGATGTAGTAGATGCTAAGGTCATACTCAGTGCTCCTAGACCCAACAACAATCAAGTTTCTAACATCAAACCAATTGTGCAACAAATGGTACCACCTCAGAACAATCAGATCAATAACACCAACATGCAACCAAGACAAATTGGTAATAGGAAAAACTATCCCGAATGCAAGTACACACAGTTATCAGAACCCATCAAGACAATCATGAAGAAACTGGTAGAGTCAAATTTGATAACACTTCTTAACTTTGAAAACTACCAGGAACCACAAGAGAAGCCATCTTGGTACAATGAGTGTGATCTTTGTGACTTTCATAAAATCAAAGGACATAAAACAACAAACTGCATGAAACTCAAGAATATCATCCAAGATCTCATAGAGAATGACACCATATTTGTTGAGGTACCAACTAGAAACTAGGATTTCAAGATATACAGGACCCCTATGCTCGATCATAACAAAGCAAACAACAATGGAAAAGCTAAGGATTACACCAATGTACAGCATTCCTATTCCAATGTAGTTTCCTCTTACGATAGTATTATCACTGTTGTCACCATCAAGGGAGCTAGTACGGAATGTTGAGTCACCACACGACATGGAAAAATAACCGTTCAAGTAGCTTCCCTAGCTCAATCTAGGACACAACCTACTTTTCTCACATCTAATCCTAGCAAGTACAATCTTGTAGATCAGCTTAAACAAACCCCTGCTCAGATATCAATCTTAGAAATCTTGAGATTATCTCTTGCACATAGAGAGATACTAGAAAAATCCTTGTTTGAGTCATCTATTCCTGAGAACATTGATACCGATCAGTTTCAAGCTATGGTAGGGCATGTCACTAGCCATCTTCTCACCTTCTCCGAGCAATATTTACCATCACAACCATCTCATAATCATGCTTTACACCTTGAAGTTTTCATTCATAAAAACAAGGTCAAAAGAGTCTTGGTAGATGGAGGTGTTGGTCTAAACATTTGTACCCTACAATTGATCAACCATCTAGGCTATTTAGAAGATACCATTAAGAAGACAAAGAGTACCATCATCAGAGCGTATGACGACCAAGAATGGTTATCACAAGGAATCATTGCACTTCCAATCCAAGTGGGACCTCTTATTGCAGAAACTACATGTCAAGTACTTGATCTTGATCTTCCATATAACATACTACTTGGTCAACCTTGGATCCATGCTTTGAAATTTGTAGCCTCAACCTATCATTAGTGTGTGAAGTTTCCTTTTGAGGGAAGAGAAATCACTATCCATGGAGATCCTGAGCCTTTCTACTACTGCAAAAGCCTTGAGGCCAAGTTTTATAAGATCCACAAATACCAAAAAATGATGAAGGACCTACACCATCAAGCTCATTTGTTGACCCATCATCCCTAGCCTCTACCTCAGCATCAAATATACCCATTGTGAAAAGAATACCCGATGTCAAAGTAGTGATCCAAGATGATTGTTGTGGAAGCTACAAAATATTGAAAGACACCTTTTTCTTAGGAAAGTTACCTATTTCTCCTCAAATTCACAGGAAACCAACATCTAGCACCAACGAACCAAAAATAATCAAGATGGCAGCTACTACCTTCACCAAGTAGGGAAACCTAAATCAAGAAGACATCAATGAGCAAGATATCTCTAAAATACTTTATCAAGATGAAAGACCTGTTCTTGTTCTTCCCATGGAAGATGACAACAAAGGTCTACAACTAATGCAGAATTAGGGATATAACAAGAATGAGAAGTTAGGATAGAATGAAAATGGTTTACTAGGACCCATCGTTCCTGAGAAATGACTAAAGAATCTTGGCTTAGGTTGTGCTACTAGCAAGGTCACACTTATTGGAAAAGGTATTGTTGTTAAATGAGTTGAGGCTTCCTCTTGGTCACCTACATCATGTGATACTAACTTACATGACTTTCCTCTTGATGTTGCTGACCTATTTGAGAACAACACCCTCTTCATGATATCCATAGCATCCTTTATCTCAAATAACCAACCAACTGAAATACGCCTAGTATACCCATAACTCATTGGCATGGACCAACAAGGACCACCGGTTCTAGATTTATTTGAAAATGACAAAGCAATCTCAAAATTCATGGGACTCTGAGACAACTTATCATGGGCAGATCACAAAGCAAGCTTCGACATAGAGCTCGATACAAGGGCATATTATGGGGAGACGATTGAATCCTTCAATCACAAAATAAATGAAATGCAACTAACATGCAGATCCTTGAGTGAAAACCACCTAGTGGTACTCTCTGGTCCCAAAATAGTAAAAGCAAAGGATGCATCTGACAGTGAAAACCTCTCTGAGGTTCCCAAGGATGAGGGATTCAATCTCCCCCTTAGAGCCATGCATCCAGAAAAGTCAACGGTACTAGTAGAAAAGGCCACTCCAGTCAATGTGGGAATAGAAGAACCTAAAATCACCTTCTATGTTGAATCCTTGTTAGACAAAGAACAGAAGAACCTTGCAGTATTCCTTAATGAAAGAAGAGCTAACTTTGCATGGTCATACACAGATATGCCAGGCCTTGATCCAGAAGTGGTTGTACATCACTTAGCAGTATATCCTAATGCCAAACCAATCAAGCATAAATTAAGGAAGATGCACCCTCAAATAGCACTCTTGGTCAAACTGGAACTAAAAAAGCTTCTTGACGTTGGATTCATCCGACCAATAGATTATCCTAAGTGGGTTTCAAACCTAGTACCAGTCTCAAAACCCACTAGGGGTATCAAAATATGTACTGATTTTAGAGATCTAAACAAGGCATGTTTGAAGGATGATTTCCCTCTTCCTAACATTGATCTCATTGTGGATTTAACAGTTGGGCATGAAATGTTGTCACCCATGGATGGCTTTTCAGGCTACAATCAAATCATAATCGCCAAAGAGGATCAACATAAAACTGCCTTTACTTGTCCATGGGGAACCTACTGCTGGAATGTGATTCCATTTGGGTTAAAGAATGCAGGAGCTACCTATCAAAGAGCCATGACCCTCATCTTTCACGATATGATCCACAAAACAGTTGAATATTATGTGGACAATATTTTGGAAAAATCAAAGAAGAGAAGTGAACACATATAAGTCATGGGACCTATCTTTGAAAGGCTTGAAAAATACAAGGTATGACTAAATCCAAAAAAGTGTGTGTTTGAGGTCACATCAGGAAAACTTCTTGGCTTCATCATTTCACAAATGGGGATAGAAATTGATCCAGCAAAGGTAAAAGCCATCCTAGATATGGAACTACCACATACATTGAAATAGATGAGAGGATTACAAGGAAGGTTGGAGTCCATCAGAAGATTTATAGCTCAGCTATTAGATAAGACTCATCCCTTTTCACATCTTCTCCATAAAGGGATAACCTTCAAATGGAATGGAAAATGTGATAAAGCTTTCCAACATAATAAGGATTATCTACTAACACCTCCAATGCTTATTCCACCAATACCAAACAAGCCACTAATCTTGTACATATTAGCAACATCAGTAGCATTAGGAGCTCTTTTATCACAACATGATGAGGACGGAAAGGAAAGACCCATTTACTACATCAGCAGAACCTTGGTGGGCTATGAGATGAACTATTCACCGATTGAGAAAGCATACCTAGTGGTAGTTTTTTCTTCACAAAATTTCAGGCATTACATGTCACACCAAATCAAGCTCATTGCAAAGATTGATCCATTAAAATATTTGTTATCCAAAGCAACCAAAACAGGATGCATGGATAAATCAGAAATGATCTTGATAGAGTTTGACATAAAGTATGTGGAGCGCAAAGCAATCAAAGGACAAGTGATCGTAGACCAGCTAGCAGAAGCACCCATCTATGATGAGAACCCTTTGATATCTGAGTTTCCTAATGAAACAGTGTTCCTTATTAATCTCACAGCTCAGTGGAAGATGTACTTTGAAGGACCATTCACCCAACATGGATTAGGAGTCAGCATTCTTTTCATCACCCCCCAAGGTGTCATACAAGCTATCATTCCCATGTACCAATAACATTGTTGAGTATGAAGCCTTGATCATAGGTCTCATGATAGAATTTCAGTGGAAGATACAAGAGATGAAAGTCTATGGAGACTCACAGTTGGTTATCAACCAAGTCAATGATGACTATCAAACTAAAGATGACAAGCTCACTCCTTACAAGATAATGGTGGACAATCTCAATGATCTTTTTATCGACATAACTTTTGAGCAAATTCCTCGCATGAACAATAGAGCAACATATGCCATGGCAACAATCGGATCACTACTAGACATGTCGAACAACATCCTTCAATGTGAATTCTTGGTAGAATAGCTTCTCATACCAACTTTATAAATCCCTGAATCTGAATTCGCGTGTATCATTGTTGGTCTTGGATCCCCATGGTACCATGACATCTTTACTTACCTTAACAAAGGAACCCGTCCATCAAACATCACCCCAAACCTTAAAAAGACCTTTGTCAAAAATGCATCTTGATTCCTGATCCTAGGTGATACCCTTTATCATCAAAGCATCGAAGGGAAATTACTACGATGTCTTAACCAAGAGGAATCCTTAACTACCTTAACAGAAGTACATGATGGCATATGTGGGTCTCATTCTAGCGGTATGACATTGGCTAAAAAACTGTTGAGGACGGGGTAGTATTGGCCAACTATGGAAAAAGAAGCTCATCAGTATGTGCGAAAATGGATCCAATTTCAATAGCATGGGGATCTTATTCATGCTCCAACTCAAGAATGGCAACCAATCATTACACCATGGCCTTTTTCATAGTGGTGACTTGACCTAATAGGAAAAATCACTCCAACCTCATCCAACGGCCATAAGTTTATCATAACCACCACTGAGTACTTTACTAAGTGGGTTGAAGTCATCCCTATGACCTATATAATGGGGAATCATATAGCCAAGTTTATCTTGAATTACCTAATTTTCTATTATAGTGTACCACAAACCCTCATCTCAAACAATGGAACCCCATTCAAGAATCAGGATGTGAAAGAGTTGTGTCAAAGATTTAATATCCAACACTGATTCTCTACAGCATACTATCCCCAAGGCAATGGCCAAGCAGAAACAACGAACAAAACCATCCTAAAAATCTTGAAGAAAATAGTTAATGAATTTGGTCGTGACTGGTATCTGCAGCTAAATCCCGCTCTTTGGGCTTATCGAACCAATATCTGCACACCTATAGGAGCAACCACTTTCTCCCTAGTCTATGGATCAGAATCCATCTTTCCTATTGAAGCTGAGCTCCCATCATTGCGAGTATCACTGAAGAATCTAATAATTGAGGAAGAGTACAGAGTGTCTCGACTGAATGAACTAGAATTCCTAGATGAACGCCATCTTGATGCCCTTAATCATTTGCAAGTGTATCAAAACTGACTGAAATGTAGCTATAACAAGAAAATAAAATATTGGTTGTTCAAGGTAGGCGATCTTGTCTTAAAGAAAAATCAAAAGAACATTCCAAATCAAGACAGCAAAGGAAAGTTTGAGCCTAATTGATTGGGTCCCTTTGTCATCACAACAAGCTATGGATCAAGAGAATACCAACTATCAACCCCTGAAGGTGAACCCTTGCAGGAGCCAATCAATAGCTTGCATCTCAAAAAAAATTATGCCTAAACATGAAGGGTGTAAATCAGAAAATACAAAAAAATAAAAAAATAATCAAAATCCAAAAAAATGAGAAAAAGGATTGAAAAAAGTAAAAAAAATCGTCCTCTAGTGAAAACCACTTCGGTGGCGTTTTGAGCAAGTACCTTGGAGAAAACCTGGAAAACAGGCACCTTGCATAAATAAAGCATCTCCATCTATTCCTTGGCTCTTTTGGCCTATCATTCTTTCATCGACATTCATCCCTCATCCGCGTCCTTATCATGGCTTGTTACTATAAGGTAGCATGAACTCTTTAGCACTACTTGGTATATTTCTCAAAGTCAGTTTGTCCTGCCTTTATTGAAGTAATCTAACATATCACACTGGGGGAATTTCGTTATGTGTCACAATTAGGTTCTTGTATATCTTGAGGTCATGTGAAATCTTATTCACAAAACACCAAAAACATTCATAAAATCTTATCCAAAAAAATTTAAAATATTTGCAAAATCTTGTACAGCGAAAATCCAAAAACATTTAGAAAATTGTAAAGAAAAAATCCAAAACATCCAGAAAACATCAAAAACCCTAAAAAGGTGAAACATCAAAAAACCAAAAACAATGTCCTCTAGTTGAACAACGTTGTCTTTGAGCTTGAACGTAGGAAATTCCATCATTGATGTGCCCCCGAGACACCCTAGGTCAGTCCTTTAGTAGTCCGTTGTAATTAGCTATCGTCTCTCATTTGTTCATATCTTTGTCTTGTAAATGGGTCAAGTCAATAGAACTATGTGGTCTCTATGTGTATAACGTAGGAAAGGCTAATCTTTGATCAGCCCCTGAGGCCCCTATGATAGGTCTCTTAGCTTAGGTTCTTGGTCGAAACTCGAAAAACTCAAAAAATCCCAAAAAAATCCAAATATTTAAAAAACACAAAAACATTCAAAAAATGAAAATCCAAAAACAATAGAAAATGTTTAAAAGACCTAAAAATCCTCAAAACATTTAGAAAACCCTAAACAACCTCAGAAAATTGAAAATCCTAAACATCCATACAAACATTCAAAAAGACAAAAAATAGCTTCAAAACATTTTCAAAAGACCAAAACCAGCCTCAAAATATTTCAAAAAATCCAAAACCCATCCATCCCATCTTACTTTCACCTGCAATAAACTTCCACCCATAATAAAATGATCACCACCTTCACCCTTTGGAAAAACAAGTAGAAGGAAAACATAGCAAGTCGTAAATTGTGAACTTAAAAGTCTAAATCATAGATAAATATGTTAGTGAAGTTTATGGAAAAAATTCATCTTAGCATCATTATCCCAACATCAAACAACCCTTTGATAAACATGTCCTAGGATGTATCCTTCCTGTGATGTACATCAGTATCAGATATCACCTTAAGCTAAACTTAAACTAGGCAGGAGCTATAGATAACACTGACTGTTTATCTTTGATTTTTTTCTTATGATTTATCTTAAAGACCCATTCTGAGGACCTCTCGATGATGTCTAATCAAATGATTTAGAGAGAAAGGAATGGGGCATCGATCGTTATCTTTTGTTTGTTGTGCTTGTGGATACTCTTGTAAAATAATCTTGGTGCATACTTGCTTAGTTATGTGTAGGAAGGTCATTTGGGATATGTTGTTGATTATTGTGTATGCTTTGGTCCAATATGTTCTAAGCTTCTAACTTACATTCCAATGATGTTTTTGTATGTCAAGATGTGAATAGGAACTATCCTATTTGTTTGTCGATTCAAAGTCCATTACGCTAGATACAATGTCATCTCGGTTATCAATACCTTGATGCATCGTATCTATGTTATATCAAACAATAAGGAACGATGGAAAATCCCAATCTCGAATTGTGAACACTCATCCTGCATTTTCATCTTGCATTCTTTTGCATTGTCTCATCACCATCTCTAATAAATTCTTGATGGATCATAAACTTGTTGGATATTTTGAAGCAATCATCATCAGCGATGGTTATTCATTCTTTATTCTTATATCTTCTCTCTACGCTAACCTGGTATCATGACAGTCAACAGAAACAACATCAATGCATCCACCCTGCATCCATAAACCATTAGCATACATGCATCTCATAATCATATCATAATCATAAAACATCCATCAACATAATCATCCATATCATAATCATTGCATATCACATCATAAATTATGCATTATCATTTGAGTTTTGATGAATAATATAGATTTGTTATTCTAAGCATCTTAAATCGTTGCATATCATAAGAATTTTCATCCATACATCCATATGAATACATCATCATCATCATCATAAAACATACATAGAAAATATACAAAAAGGAATGCATCCATAACATCTGGGTGATCCCACAAAGCTAGTTTATAATTTCTAGGAGATTCTGATTTTTGTTGAAATCACATATTTTTAGAAAATATAATGATTTAAGCCTTAAAAAGTTCCATTTAAAGCATTCCAATTGAATATGGTTTGATCAATCTACCTTAGATCAAACCACCTTGGATAAAACCCCGCTAGTTTTAAACCATACCTATAACTGAATCTCTTTTACACCCATCAAAATGCTGATAAAAAACCACTTTGTATTTACCTTTTGGGGGATCAAATGAATTTATTTAAAATTTATTTTTTGTAAGTATGTAGTCCTTATTATAAGCTTCCCAAAAAGTATAATTTGAAATAAATTTAATTTTATTATTATTATTTTATTTCTTGTGAATGTAGGTTTTTCACCGAAAATCAAGCTCTTTGTTCTACACATGTGGAAAAATAGCAAATTATCAAAAAGAAAATTAAAAAATATGAGTGCACTATATATTGAAGTCCTTGATCCAACCAAAAAATAAAATAAAAATTTGATACGTACAAAAAATGTTACGCGTTATACGGTCGCACTATGTTTGAACTATAATTGGTTTGACTTTGAAACTTGATTAAAGAAAAAATATTCAATAAAAAAATATCTAACCAAGTGGAAGCACTAGATATCGAAGTTACAAATATAAATTTGAAAGAATTATAATTTTATCCTTCATGGAAAAAGAGTTATGCGTTATATGGTGAGCGTCACTTTTTAAAAATGTTGCTTTCTGAAAAAAACTAGTTTTCGAGGGAGATGGAAAAAGAAGTGCAATCTAATTCCAAAAATTTTGAAAAAAATGTCATGAAACTCTAGTTTTTATCATCTCCAATTTCCTCATGGTTTAGCCGCTATAGGTTCCCAAAAGTGAAGATTTAGTTAAAAATTATTATTTCAATGTCTAGTTTGGCCAAAATTTGTAAACCACTATTGTGGGATCACCCATCTACATCATCATTCATCCATATCATATCATGAAAATATAATGAAAAAGAACATAACATTGCATCCATCCATATCATGATCAGCGCATATCACATAAGGCATAAAATAAAATGCATCCATACATAATCATATATAAGCATCCATACATCATCCATACATGAAATAAAGTCAACACGTCATAGCATAAATCATCTGTATCAGTATCATATATATATCAAAAAATGTGTCATGGTATAAAATTTGGATTAGTGTATGTACATCAATTATCAGTACAATATCCACGAGGCTATCAAAAAGGATCCCATGAATGTATATTAGTATAAAGAATGGGGAAAATTCAAAAAGTGTCTATACATCAAAAAGCTAGCCCTGGTGGCTACTACCCTCTCCACTCCTGCCACTCAGGCTGATCCTTGACATGGGGATGTGCATCACTATGTTGTGAAAAATTAGGCTAACGAAGAGATGCTAGAACATCCTTGTGGTAATGATGCCTATAGTATGCAGCCTCTATAACATCCTCTTTGTACAATCATGTTGAAACAGTCTAACCATGTGTGGCTGCTACCATAACCTCTATCAGTTGTCGTCTCCCAACCTCCTGATCCCTCTCCCTGATAACAGCCTATACTCTCTGTAAATTCGCATCCCTCTCAGTTTTCACCGCAACCACCTGTTGTCAAGCCTGGTCTTGCTCATTTGTTAAAACCAAAATCTACTAGTGGACCTAGTATCGCTCACCTATCAAATCCTACACCTGTTGCTACAACTACTGAATCTATGAATCTCATGGATCTGGTGGTGGTGGTGGCACTGGCTATTCCTGCATTGTTGGAGGCTGTTGAGGAGGTTGTTCTCCAATCGGAGGAGGCCCTAGAACCTGTCCATCATGGCCATCCTGGCCTCCCTGTCCCCTACCCCTAGCACCTATGCCTCGCGGCCTCCCCCTGGGAGGAGCACCCACCAGATCTATGAGTTTTCATGGTGGGACAAACCATGCATCATAAGCTAGATTTTTTTGCACTATAGGCTAACCTTAATCATACGCCCAAGGCTGGGCAACCAACTGGCAGAAACTCTCAATGGCCTCTGGTTCCAGAATTATCGGTCCCCATGTGGGAACCTCTCTAGTTGATCTGGAAAAAATGGCCTTGTAGGCATCATCAAGCCTATCCTGTACATCGCCAAACTGTCTGGCCACTCTGTCAAGAAGGTACTGCTCAATCATGGTGTGCTCTTGACCCTGCATATATTAGGTTTGTCTAGTGAAATAAAGTTTTTGTACATTGTCAAACCATGGCGGCATCTGAAGCCATGGCCGCCAACAGAACACGGTCATATCATCAATCACCCATCTCCAATACGGAAGCCCAATCTATCCTGTGTGCCTGAGTGTGATGGCACCTCGATATCTCCATATGACGAGATCATTTGGCTCCACGTCTATCATTTGTACAATGGGACGAAGCACTGCAATGTGCTCCCATGCCCAAATATGAAGGATAGTGACACCTGCACCGAGGGCTCTCCCATCATAGTATACAAAGTCATGTAAATCATGGTATAGGGAAGCCAACATCACAAGCCCCCATGCAAAAAGATTCCTCTGATACAGCATCTGCTGCCACACTAAACCCCATCTAGGACTGAAAAACTGATTGCGTCTGTATGGAGCCACCAAACCTGAAATGATGGTCACAACAATCAATTTTAACGTTAGCACCTGACCTCTGTATGTCTCTAAGTCAATTTATGAGGTGACCAATACAATCTGGTCCATATCCATCACCTCTAAACAAGCATAAAATCCGGCATCGGGATCGTAGATCATGTGATCACCGTGGATAAGTAATTGCAATATTTTCCACACATCCTCCAAGGTCACTATCGCCTCCCCCATCGGAAGGTGGAAGGACGAGGTCTCGTTGTGCCATCTCTCGCACAACGCTGTCATCATAGCCAAATGTGTCCTCACAATAGGTGCATGTACGATGTACCACAATCTGATATATTAGTGATGGGAAGATTTCCTGCACCCATTAAGCGCACAACATTAGGAAATCATCAAAATTTGAAGTTATTTGGAATTTTCGGCTCAAAAATTATAAATGTGTTGCTATTTACAAATGCGTCGCTATATTCAAAACTCAAACAGCGATGCCTAGTGCATTGCAAAATTCAAATTGTCAAGTGCATCGCTAGACAAGCTAGCGTCGTGATTTAGAATTTGGCCTAACCTAACCCTAACTTTCAAATCGGCAAGTCGTCACCATTTGAAATTTGAAACCCTAATTTAAAATCGAAAAAAGTGTCACCCTGGACATATGCGTCGCTATATATCATTTGGGCATCATCAATTGAAGTTTGGGCGTCACTATATAACAACACCCACAAATTCTAGATTCTAACACCTAATAAATGCATCAAATTTTCAAATTTCAAATCGGGTTTCAAATCACATACCAATGGTCCTACACCTGGAAGTCGTTGGAACTCACAAACTCGATCAAAGATGTGTTGGGGAAGCTCACGGCGCGCCATTTTGTCGAAGGGTCAAAGCTCAAATCGCAAGAATTTCTTAAGTGTGAATGCACAAATAAATAGAAAATGACCCCTCTTGACCTATTTAAGTTAGAAAATTAGGGTTTTTTGCCCTAATTTAACCTTTTTAATGGGGTTGATTATCATTTTCACCAATTTAGCCAATTTAGACCTAATTTTACATCATTTTTTGCTTTTTTGGCATTATTCTTGCATCCTGGAACCTTCTTGAACCCTTGGGGCATCTTTTGAACCTTTATCAAGAAATCAACCCAAAATTTGAAATTTCCACCCGATTTCTCGAGGGGGCAGGGAGTTAGTTTTATTCTTTCATTGGGACATTTAAAAAAATCAAAAAAAAAATATTTTTTTCGAGCAGCATTTTTCATCTGAAAGGCATTATTCTTTGAATCGAAATAGCAGGTACCTTGTTTCAAAGAGGGGAAAAATGTAGACATTAAAAAATGTCCTAATCGATGTCATACACTTAAATTATATTTATTAACATCATTTCCTCTTTATCCATCCTCTTTTCGCTTAATTGATTTAATTAACCTAGCTAATTAATTAATTGCATCATTTTCATCTAATTGGGTTAATTCATCTCTTTTCACACTAACACTTCATCTCGTTAAATTAAATAAATAAAAATATTTAATTTAATCTCCTAAGTCATCTTATTTAATTAAATAACCCTATGTTATTTAATTAAATATCATTTCATCCCCCTCCCTTATTTATTAAATCATCCAGTTTAATAAATAGCTTTTAAATTCTTCTAATTCCTTAATTGCATAAATTAAACCTTGTTTAATTATCAATTAAACTAATTTTCTTCTAATCAAAGGGAATATTCCCATGGAATATTCTTTATCCTTTTTGCACAATTAAAACTTTGTTTTAATTTGTAAAATCCCTTTTTCCTCACCCTAAAGGAATATTCCCTCTCCTCCAATCAACTCACTTACTTCAAATGCAATTTAACCCTTTAACCTCTTTGGCAAGTTACCTTTGACTTGTGTGAGCAGGACAAAAGTTTGTTTTTTTGAGGCAAGTGTGAGCCTTTGATAAACTTTCATCTTGCATACTCACCCATTGATGAGAACCCATGATCCATGCCTCTCATCCCCTTCATCCTGAACCGTTGATTAAGCTTTTTGTTCTCAACCATTCATTCCTCATTTGCTCTCCTATAAATAGATCACTATTTGGAGACAAATGGATCCATCTTTTATTGCAAACTTATGTTGTTGAATTTACTCACATACTTGATCATCTTTTACTCACTTTTTTAGCTTGTTTTAGTTCATTTTCATTGCATATTAGCTTCAAGCTTTCATTAATGGCTTCCATGCATCCATCTTAGTTTGTAAATAAATTAGGGTTTTCATCTTTTAGCATCATTTTAGCTTATATTAGCTTAGTAATTGCATAATTAGGTCATTTGTAGCATAAAATCATGGTAACTTAGCTTGCATCATGTTCATTTTTACATAATTTAGGTTTTTTTTTTACACATCAAACACCACGGTTTCATCGATTCTCTTCCATAGAATCGACTGAAACAAGCTCACTAATCACAAGATTGGGAAAGGATCGTTGGTCCACATCAATACGACACCAATTCCACAACAAGATAAGTTTTAGATTGATTAGAGTAGATGTTTTGAAAGCTTTCATGATTTAGCATGTTAGGTTTTGATGAAATGCTTAATTTCAATTCTATTTGATTGATTTGATTGAGATTCAAATATTGGTGGCTCTGTTATGCTTCAATTCTTCATGGATCAAGCGTAATCTATCCCATACCAGTATCCTTGCATCGACACATATACATATAGTATATGTATAGGTTGGATCAAAAAACACATGGGGTGGCGTAGAGCTTAGAGGAAGTAACGGGCATTAAACATGACTGAGGAGAAATATAGGAAGGTGTGGCAAGTGATAAATGCAACGCAATGGAGTGTTAGGGTGGCAGAGTGAGAGAATTAGATGTGGCAAGGTTGTCCACTTTGGACGTTGTGCCATGCAGGAACTGGCAATCAAGGTGCCTACGTATCAATCTCATGGTCGTTTGGGGGATTTTAAATCGCGTGGAAAAATATCATCATCCCACGTGGAAAATTAAATAAAAATAAATTAATTAAAAATGAGAAACTGTCAATGAAGAAGCATACATTGCAAATCAAAACAATCACACATTGCAAATTACATACAACAAAAATTGCAATCTGATTAGAATACAATGCAAATAAAAACAATAACGATGCATATGTACTTATCGTAAATTTAAAACTATCAACAAAGAAGCATACATTGTAAATTACATACAGGACACATTAGAATCTGATTTGATTATATTGCAAACCAAAACAATAACGTTGCATCTATACTTATCATAAATTTAAAACTATCCACAATTTTGGTGCATTTGTAAATATCAAAACTTGTAAACTGTTTGAAACTTGAATTGCATGTGAAAATTAAAAAAAAGGTTGCATCTAGTTGTTGTTGTAGGGAAATGGATCTTGGTTGCTTGGGGTGCCACTCGCCATGTTCTCGTCCCCTTCTAGTCAATGAGGAGTGTTGCATGCATGAGTGGAACTTGGAGTGGAAAATTGGGTGCAAGTGACATGTGTTGGGGGAAGTGGTGAACACATTTGTACATCCCAAGTGCCAGTATGATATGGATATTGAGTGCCCCTAAAGTCAGATTGGGAGAGACTTGAATAATTAATTGATGTGGAGAACAAAGGGATATGTATGGTGAGAATATCACGTAACACTCCATTACTTTGAGACAACGGATTAGAAGGGTTCCTTAATCGCCTCTCTCTTTGTAAATCCCTTTATGCCTCCTCCATCTCTCTTTCCTTTCAATCATGTTCCTTGTGAAGCCTCTCTTGCTCCTTTTTTGCATCTCTATCCTTTTTCTGTTGTAATCTTTGTTGCTCTTTTTATTTTCGCAGTTTCTCCTCAATTTTGGCATTATCCTTCAACTCCGTTGCCACAATTTTTGTTGCCTTTTCTCCTCATTTTGTTGTCTCTTTATTTCTTTTGGCTCCTTGACCTATTTCTTATTTTCTCTTGTTCCATTAACATCCTCATGTAGTCATCTGTTGTCAACAGTTGATATTGTTTGTTCATCTGAATTGCACCAGCTTTGGATTTCTTTTGATAGACAATGTGCATAGGTAGCTTGAGGAACTTGCTAATGTGTGAAACTATTTATGTTTGTTTTGTCTCATCCAACTATGTGGAAATGACCTCCTCCACTACCTATGAGCCCTCTGCTACATTTTCATTTCCTTGTAAATCTAAATTTCAAGGAGCATAGTAATGCACAACTTGAGAAGGGTCAATTGCAGGTGGTGGTGATGGGAAAGTAAAGGTATCTTGCTATTGTGGGACTTCCAAATCAATGCCCAAGTTCATTTCTCCCTCAATCAACTAGAATGGTTGGCTACGTTCTAATGGAAGATCTAAAATTTCTCTGAATTGATCAACGGAGTTGTCCACCATGGGAGGGGTGTGTTCATAGCTACCACTTGTGCAACTGATTCAGCAGGATAGCTATGAGATGAGTGTTGTGTTTTTGTTGTAGTTTGCAAATGTCCATCTAGAAGAGTGGACTGCAATACTACCACATCATCACTTGACAAACCAAGTCTTAAAAGGCTGAGAATGTTCTCAATTGCGTCAACATCCTCGCTAACCACAAATGTCTCACTGGGATGCATGTCGTTCACAAGTGCATCAGGATTCAGGGGCCATATACCAGTCCTTTTAAACCTAGCTTTGATGTTTTCAACTGTCAAAGCTCTTTTCAATGCTTTCTTAACTAACATTGCAAGTTCTCTCCTCCTCACTTCAATGTTCAGAAACCTTGACAAAAAACTACACATTATGATTTGAAGTAAGCTTTAAAAGGTGCAAACACACTCACATCCAATGATTGTAGCTTATGTGAGGTGTGTGATGGCAGTGTTAACAAATCTACACCAATTTCTCTTGCTTCTTGGATGGTTTCGAGTGCTACATGGTTTCCATGGCCATTAAAAATCAACAAGAGCCTATTGTTGGGTGAGACGCCACCTGGAACTGAGGTTTTGAAGTGGGTCAACCAATCTATGAACAAGTCTTTGGCCATCCATGCACACACCTGGTTCGCAGTCTATGATGTAATTATTTATGTTCGCACTCCCCTTGAACAATTAGAATCCCGGAATGCTCTACCCGGCAGCATTGACACAACATAGAATGGTTATCCATTCACGGCTCTTTGGGATAATGTAAGAGACATTCCTGCTACCTTTTCTATGAGCATCTTCATGGATCCATTTTTTCTTGCTTGGATATCAGTTTCATCGCAATTCCATATGCGATCAGGACCATATGGCATGGCTTCATATGTTGCAGATAGTGTCTTGTAGAATGCAGCTACAACATCAACTCTAAGATTGAATGCCCTATCTTTGTCTAGGCCTTCAACAGCTCGCAATGCAAGTTCAGGATGTCTGTGCTTGAAGCCTATCCACCAGAACTTCCCTGGGAACCCATTGGTGAAAGGGTTTGGCCTATTTTGACATATTTGGGCAACCTCAAACTTAAGATTGACTATCTCAAGACCATGCCCAATATCAGTCATTTGCTTGCACCATTCCACAATAAGATGTTCTTCCTCTTCACTGAGGGTTGTTGTCAAACCTTTCTTGGAAGTTGTTGTTAGACCCCCTAGCCATTTGGACAGTGTGGCTATTGGGATTGACCACTTTTTGGAAGCCCGCCTTATCGACATGTCATTCTCTTCAACGTCATAAAGTGCCCTTTTCATGTCATTCAAAGACCACAACTTATGTATTTTTTTTACCTTCTACAGTATTTGAGGTGTAGTAACCTCAATCTACGGTATTTGAGGAGTAGAAACCTCCTCTACTTGTGCAACAGGATCTAGTTCAGGGGGAATCTAGCCCCTCATTTGTGGGAAGGAAACCTTGTCATGGCTCTTTTCTTTTTTTTTCCCAATACAGGTCACCACTACATTACCCTTAGCCATCCACACAGAATAAGTACAATCAAAACAATGATGCTTGAACAATTATCTTTATATGTATGAAGATAGTGATGCTTGAATAGAAGAATAATTAGTTTTTAATGCAAAACATATGAGAATAAGATAACTAGAGTCAATGATAATGCATAACCTATGAAACATAAATGTTAAACTATGAAATACAAATGCTTGAACAGTTATCTTTATATGTATGAAGAGAGTGATGCTCGAACAGAAGATTATTTAGTTTTTGTATGTGTTATCTTTTTAGTTTTTTTGCATTTGAATTTAGAAATATTGTTAACATTTTAGAGAGTTACATTTATTCTGGAGTGAACAACATAAGGAAATAGAGGAGTGAGAAGCATAGAATTACAAACTGTGCAAGGGAGTTAGAGTTTAAGAACATCTCATATCTCTTAAGTGTGTAGAGCATAAACATTCTCATGCACAACAAAGTGAAAACCACACTCACATTTTAACTATGACACAATAGAAAGCTTACGAATGAAAAAAAGTAAGAGTTTAACAAATCTCACATATTTTGTCTTTGATGAACTCATTGACAGGCATAAATCTTTGTGAATTGATGAAGTAGAACCTATGAAAAAGATGAAAAAAAAAACCTAATAAAAAGAGAAACTTGGAAATTAATGACTAGCATCGAAGTAAACCTTAGTGACTAATAATGTAGAACCTATGAGAATAAGATATCTAGAGTGAATGATAATGCAGAAGCTATGAGAATAAGATAACTAGAGTGAATGATAATGTAGAACCTATGAGAATAAGATAAGCAGAGTGAATGATAATATAGAACCTATGAAATAGAAATGGTAAATTATGACTATAATATTTGCAATATAAACGATAATACAGAACCTATGAGAATAAGATAAGCAAAGTGTATGATAATGCAGAACATATAAAACAGAAATACTAAACTATGGTTGTAATATTTACAATATAAACGATAATGCAGAACCTATGAGAATAAGATAAGAAAAGTGAATGATAATGCAAAACCTATGAAACAAAAATGGTAAACTATGACTGTAATATTTACAATATAAACCCTAGTGAAACAAAAAGGCTAAACTATGTGTGAATATGAAATTCACCATGCTACCTTCAAATTTTTTGGTTTTTGGCTAAGTGTCGGCCCATGCCTTCAAATAAATTCATCGACCCCCTTTTGGTTATCACTGCAGCCTCTTCCACGTGTCCACTCATCGCTTTCTGAGGGAGTTTTCTCCTTGCTCTTCTATCGGCCCCCGCTATGCTCCCATGTGTCTCCACCGTGGGTTATTTTGATCGCTTCCTTTCACTTCTCCATCAATCCCCGCCCGCATGCCACGTAGCTTCCATTCGCATAAGGATTCAGCAGACCCCACAGGCGACATTCATCAAATATTATTGCTACATGTCATCCCAGCACAAGCTTTCGAAAGAGGAAGGGTAAATCGGTCATGGGCAGCGATATGTTGCCACATGTCTCTTCAGCGCATGCTGCTTCAACGAAAGGAATGAAGTGAACCAAGGGCTACAATCTTTTGCCACATTTTCTAACTGCCTATCCAAAGAGGCGACACTTGTCTGCATGGGACTTCGCTGGGACCACTGCCATCATTCGCAGGGGATGCACCTGAATGGGGGGCGACCAAATGTTGTGTCTCAAATCTTTTATGTTACAATGGCCAAGGGAGATCATTTCCTCGACATCATTGCTCAAATTCTGAATCTTTTCATTTGTTTCTTGCCAAGTGGGGGAAGGCTTGCTATAAATACTACTCTTTGCTTTAGAGGAAGGGTTTTGAAGGTTCCAATGTTCAAGGTTACAAGTTTGGAGATCACATGCTATTTCACCAGTTTTTAGAATTACAGGATTTTCGGAAAGACCAGGCCTTTGTATTGTTTAGATTATTGCAAGAACTCATAGACTATGCCATTGTTCGGCCTCTTTGTTTCTTATGCTATTGATAAACTTTATGTTGTGTCATTATTGTTTGAATGGTTTATTTGTCGTATTTCTATAATTTGAATGCATGTTTGCTAGTTTAGATCATGTCTTTCAACTCTTCTTTTCAGTAAATGGGCGTGATTATTATTTTATGTCATTGAATGAGTTTTTCATGCTATAATCCTTAATTTTTGTTATTCTAGGACATGGTAAATTGTTAAGTAGGCCCTTAGATCATATCCAAAAGATAGGTTTATCGTGTTTTTTAATCTAAATTATGGCGCATCGCCTTAGTTAGATTCTTTATTTTATATATGCTTTTGTTTCCCATTCAAAACCCCATTTAGAGAAGTTGACTTCTTTAAAAATACAGAGGTCACTCAGTTTAGCCCAATAAGTCCCCCATAAACTGAGTTTCCCACAAAGGGTTGTTACTTTTCCAATTTTTGGCATCAACAGTTTTTTCTTTTTCCTGGCATGCCCGATGGGACTGAGCTTAAATGAATCAAATTTTCAGAAGGGTGTATGGGCCATCGACCTGTTACTAGGTCCCAAACAACAAATAATCTCGATTTGTTAGTACCACCATTAGGGACAGTACAACCCGTGACCTAATTAGTGAATTTTTCGCTTCCTCCTCCCTTTCAACTAGCCATGTTGTTTGTTGCTAACAAAAATTATGTGTCATGGGATGTCGGAAGCCCTCTTGTTACACTAGTAGCACCTGCCATTTGGGCCGCTATTTTGATTTCCACCCTAAAGGCTATACCTAAATTCACCAGAGATGGCTCAAGAACGTCGTCTGAACATTTGCAAGATGTTGCAGATGTATGTTTAGTGCATGGGGTTACAGCCCAAAATGTGGCGTTAAGGCTACTTGCCACTTCTTTCAAAGGTAGGGAACTGGATTGGTACCGCACATTGTCAGAAAAAATTTTCAGTACCTGGGATGAGCTTGGAGATCCTTTTTACCAGATATTTTCAAATGAAGGAGACCGATCCTCGCTATACTATCAGCTATCGGTCATAAAGTGAGCCCCGCACGAAGCCATGGCTGACTTCAATGCTCGGTTCCATACAAGCTAGCAGAGGATTCAAGTTGATATATGCCCGTTGCCTGATCTGGAATTCATGTTCTACTTGAAGTCTATCAATCCTAACATTTCAATGATGATCTAGTCTCTTGGTAGAACCACACTACCGGGCGCATATAGCATCATTGTTAAAGCAGAGAATAATTTGATGGACACCGGGAAGTTGTTGCCTCAGCCCATCATCCCCATATTTCTAGAAATATTGGTTCCTACTCAGGAGAGGCCTTCTACTAGTGCACTGGCTCCTCCTCAATCCATGTACACATATCCGAGTGCGCCGCAGAACGCTGCCTCCACATCCTGCTCTTCAAAGGAAGAGATGGGCGAGTTCAAGGAGATGTTGTGGACTATTGTCAATGAGATAACCGTTATCAAGCACAACCAGGTCGTACCTCTGAAGCCTTCCTACCAGAATTATCAAGGCAGAAGGTTTTCTTACCAACAAAACCAGTTCCAAGGAGGCACTCACGCCAATCTGCAGGGTCAAACAACAAATCAAATGGTATCAATACCCACTCCACTGCAAAGTGTCAACCTAAGTTCGAGCAGAGAGATGACTGCGGGACAAAATAATTTAGCATATGACACTAACCCCTGGTGCTTCCCTTGTGGCGATTCACACATGCCCCAAAATTGTCAGTGTGGTAACCTACATCAAAAGGTGGCGGAGCAACATAGCCAAGCTACAACATCAGACCCCGGAAGCTAAGTGTACACCTCTTCATAGATGGATAATGTGGTGCTCACCGCACAAATGCAAGGGATGTCACTAGAGCAAGAAGCAGACATCACCCCTAACCACGCACTCTTCTCATGGATGGAAGAAGAAGAAGCGATGTTTGCCAATGATGCATCCACATCTAAGACACCGCAAGTACAATCTGACTACAACACTTGCTCGAAGAGAAGATTTATGGGTGAACCAGTTGTCCCGCAACTAGTCAGTCTGCAACTTAAAAGTACTCCTAACCAGACACCTAGTACTTTTGCAGCATTACCGCAATTCCTACCGCAAAAGGAAATTTTTATAACAAGAGCAAAGGAGCAGAAACCTTAGAATATGCCATTGTTCAATGTGGTGGAACAATTGAAGAAATCCCCCGCTAATGTATCTCTATGGGATATTCTAGCCATCTTGGAACAGAAGACGCTACTATAGAAGGCTCTCTGAGAGGATGTAAGCGCAACACCAATGGAGCAGTTGCCCAAAGTAAGGGTTGTTGATCAACCATCTTCTGCTAAAGTTCTTACAAACAACATAGCGGAAGCCCCTGCTAAAGTAAGAGATAAGTTGAAGCCTCAACCCTTCTTCTTAACTCTCATTATAGGGGAGAAATTATTACACAATGCCATGATTGATTTCAGTGCTAGCACCACAGTTATGCCTAAATAGATAGTTGAAGCTTTAGGACTCAGCTATGAACCCTTAAAAATAGGAGTGATGCAACTTGATGGAAATAGATTTGAAACCGTAGGCGTCATCAAAGCATTTCCCTTGACCCTATTCTCTTTCCCTAGTATCACAGTACCGCAAGACACTATGATCATAGATGTTCCCCCCATGTTCAGCCTCTGCCTATCCCGAGAATTTACTTCAAAAGTGAACGGATATTTGTCCCTAGATTGGTCATATTTGATCCTTAGAAGCAAGCATGGTGTGAAGATGAAGATAGAATCTGAAGCTAAACATTCGGAACATGTAGCTGATGAAGCCGTGATCAATTTTGAAGCCACGCATACCTTTATCACCAAGCAAGAAATGTATTGCGTTGAGCTACTAGAAGATGAAAAAGTGACCAAAGACCAAAATGATCAAGAAGATGTTCTTTTGAGTGAACATATAGATACTGACCCTTTCGGAAACTACCATGCTACAGGGTTGGGCACCTATGTCATCTACGATGAAGATCAAGTGCTCCTGAAGGTTGTCAAAGAATCTAAAGGCAATCAAGCCTCATAACTATGGATGTTGCACTTCGACGGAGCAAGATGCAAGAATGGCGTAAGAGCTGGGATATATCCCCATAGAATGAAAAGAAACTGAGGTTTTTCCGCTTCCAGTTCACTTGCTTGAACAATGAAGCTGAACACGAAGGACTAATGCAAGGTATTAGCATTGTGGAACTAATGGGCATAAAGCAACTAATGGTGTTCAGAGATTCTGAACTAGTAGTCAATCATGTCTAGGGGATTTCTGCAGCCAAGAATGTCCACATGAGATCCTATAGATACCAAGTTTGGGACTTGATTGAGGGTTTTGAAGCCTTCAACATTTAGATAGTGCCTCGAGAATAGAATAGAGATGCGGATCGCATGGCATCAATTGGATCTCAGTTTGATCCTACCTCCGATCTCATTCACAAAAAGCACTTTGTACGAGTAATAGTCTGACCGGTGATTCCAAACAATGACCAAAGTTGGAAACTGTTTGACAGCGATGAACACATTGCCTCGTTCATCCAACAGTCAGGAGAATTTGTTGACCAACTCCAACCAAAGATTGTTGAATCCTATGAAGGACAGATCATCCAGCTGAAATCCAACAAGCTTCCTAAAGGATTGGTCACTCTCGAAAACCTTTTCTATTGTGATGATGCAAGAAATGACAAATGGAAGTTTGTAGCAGACAAAAGTGACTATGCAGACCTTTAGGTCGAAGATGGAAGAAATCTCAAGTTCGGGAAGGATGTCCCGTATCACGATAAAGAAAGGCTTATCGACTTTTGCAAAAAAGATGAAGGATTGGTGTCGTGGTCATATGATGACCTCAGGGGATATGATCCCAACATTATCCAACATACAATAGAGTTAGCGGAAGGTGAAAATCCCTTCCACCAAAAATAAAGACCAGTCAATCCCAAGATTGAAGCGTTAATGGTGCAAGAATTAACAAATCTAATCCAATCATGGATTGTCTTCTTAATCAAGCATAGCACGTGGGTATCCAATTTGGTCTTGGTCCAAAAGAAAAATGGAGATATCCGTCTATGTGTAGACTTTTGGAACCTAAACAGAGCATCCCTAAAGGATCATTACCCACTACCCTCAATGGAGTCAATCCTACAAACAGTGGCAGGATCGGAGATGTTTTCCCTATTAGATGGCTTCTCCAGTTACAATTAGATTCAGGTCAAAGAGGAAGATCAACATAAGACAACGTTCACTACCAAGTGGGGAACGTTTGTATACGCTAAGATGTCGTTTGGCCTCTCAAATGAAGGAGCTACCTTCCAGCGGGAAATGGATATCGCTTTCAGTGAACTAATCAACAAGATTATCCTAATCTATCTGGATGATTTGATGATGTTCTCCAAATCCAAGGATGATCATTTTGATCATCTAGAGATGGTGTTCAAGAAATTCCAAGAGTTCGGGATATCCCTGAACCCCAAAAAATGTGTCTTCAAAGTATCGCAAGGAAAACTACTAGGGCACGTAGTGTCCAAAGAAGGAATTTCAATCGATCTTGAGTGGGTGAAAGCAATCTAAGAGCTTCCCCTCCCGGTCAACAAGAAAGGCATTCAGTCCTTGTTAGGGAAGGTAAATTTCATTAGCAAATTTATTTCTGATTTTACAAAAATAATTAGGCCAATTACCCTAATGCTGAAAAAGGATCAAACATTCAAATGGACAAAAGAAGCCAGAGAAGCCCTTGAGAAATTCAAGGATGCTATCTCTTCCACTCCTGTTTTGGTCAACCCAGACCTATCAAAGGACTTCATAATGTATGTATTCAATAGCAATTCAAACATTTCTACTGTCCTAACTCAGAAAGATGATGAGGGCAAGGGAGAACATCTGATAGCATTTCAATTCCAGACCCTGAAGGCATATGAAACAAACTACAACTTTGTAGAGAGGCAGGCATTTTCCATAGTTAAGGGACTCAAGAAGTTCTGACACTTAATCTCCTACAACAAGGTGATTGTATATGTTGCACACTCTAGTGTGCGCGAATACATCATGGAAGGAGAAATCACCAAGAAAAAATCCAATTGGATCACCAAGATCCTCAAGTATGACATTGAGGTTAAGCCTACAAAAATATCTTGCGCACAATGCAGAAGTGTCCATCGAAGAAGAACAGCCAGGGCTAGTCCAAATGAACGAGTCAGAGTCTAAAGGTTGTTGGCTGGTGGATAAAATAAGATTTATGCAAATAGGAAAATATATGTAGGGGCTTCTCAAAAGAGGAGATTCTATCGGTTGCAAAACAGCGGATTCGCGCTCATTGAAGGGGTCATGTTCAAAAAAAATTTCAATGGTGTTCTGTTGTGATGTGTTACCACAGAGAAAGCAAAAAGGATCCTCGACACTTACCAAAGCAGTTCTACGGGTGGGCATTTCTTCGTAAAGACAACCGTTATCAAAATCATGTGTGCAGGATATTTTTGGCTGATGCTATTCAATGATTCCTACTCCTTGGTGAAAACTTGCAAGGAATGTTAGTTCTTTGCAGGAAGGAGAAAAAATTCCTCAATGCCTCTCAATCCAATAGTGTTTGATGAGCCATTCGCGCAATGGGGTTTGGACTTCATTAGAATGATCAACCCGGCCTCCAATGCAAGACATAAATGGATCTTAACGGCCACAAATTACTTCACGAGATGGACCGAGGTCGTGCCACTAAAGAGTGCGACAAAGGAAGAGATAGTGGATTTCCTAAAGGAACTGGTGATGAGATTTGGCCCACCCAAAACTATCATCTCCAACAATGCTAAAGCTTTCCTAGGCTCCAAGGTAAGTCAATTTTCACTTACACACAACATATTCCTTAAAACATCGTCAAATTACTACCCGTAGGGGAATGGCTTAGCTGAATCAACAAACAAGAATATGTTCCGACTCCTCAAAATAATTGGGTCTGAATATTAGATGGAGTGGCACAAAAACCTCCGATCAGCGCTTTGGGCGGACCACATAACTCCAAAGCAAGTCCTCACGACTTCACTATATGAGCTAGTTTATGGAAAAGAGGCATTATTGCCTATCTCTATGGAGATTTTGGCGCTGCAATTGCAAAAATCCCTCGAAGTAGAACAAAATAGCGTAATGGAGGTATAGTTAGCCGAGTTGCTAGAAGTACAAGAGAAAAGGGAAAAGTCTTTAACAACCATGACTAACTTCCAACAAGTGGTTAAAAGATGGTTTGACAAGAAAACATCCAACCAAGACCTAAAGTGCGAAGACTTGGTGCTAAAATATAATGAAGGGGCCACAAAGTTAGGCTAGCACAAAAAGTTTGATAACCTTTGGGAAGGCCCATTCAGAATAATTCAATGCAAGGAGCACAATGCATATGAGTTAGAAACTATGGAAAAAGAAGCGCTAGGAATTCAGGTCAACGAAGTTCACCTAAAATTATTCAATTAAGCTTGCTTTCCATACCCATGTAAATATTTTATAATTTTTTTCTTTTCTTTCCCTTTTGTTTTGTTAGCTAGTCTTTTTATTTATTCTATCGTCTGAGGCGGAAAAGAACAAGTGACCCATTATTGCAAAGAGTAAGGGAAATAAACTCATAGCTAAACAGAAGAGAATGAAAACACCCACATGCAAAAATAAATTGATACATACATGTTGAAAAGAAGAAAATGACCTAGTTTTAGAATCCAAAAGAAGGCAAAGAGATGATTATATAAGGATATATTTTCATTATATATGCTTTGATATTTACATTTTCAAAATGGCTCATAGGCCACGCTTCCAAAAAAAGTATATATGTTTATTCTGCTTCGTTTATATATTTTGTGAAAAGCCTTTTTCAGGCATGTATACAAAAAATGAGCTAATTACTATGATATTTTCGGAAAGCGAAAAGAAAAACACAGAAGTCTTCAGTTCATGGCATGAGCAGCAGCAATAGATAGGTCAATCACAGTGTCCACAATATCCTCATCAATAGAGGCATCAAAAGCAACAACATCATCCAATGGAGCAAAGGTAGGCAGAGGGAACACCAAGTTCCTGAAGTTTGTATACCAGTTGATGTCGTAGAATGGCACCACATTGTAGATGCGAAACAGGAAGTGGCAGGCTTGAGTTACCCTCTGGTGGTGCTCATCTCACGATTGGAGGAAAAAGCCACTCAGAAATGGTAGCCATGGCATGACCGCATCCTCTTCTATAAACCCCCAGAGGTCGCTTGCAGTCAAAATTCCCCCACCATATGCAGCGTTTGCAACAACCTCCCTGAGGCTATTCAGGTACTTCTTTGGAAAAATTTCCTTCACCAGAAGCAAGATCAAAGGCTTGGGAATTCCTATATCTAACATGGAGGCCACAAAGTGTGAGCACACGTCGATGTTAACTCTATACCTATCATCATACTCAAGGCAGTCCCGTCCCACACTAATACATTTGACTACAAAGTCCGACGAAACTGTATGACCAAATATGTAAAATTCGATGTTCGTTGGGTGCTTGTAAAATTTGATGTGTAATTTCCAATTTTTTGAAAGTTTATCCCCAACGTTCATCGAAATTTTTATTAACCTGGGGTTCGTCGAAATGTCGGCTATCATTTTCGTCGAATTTTCGACAAACATGAAAAATTAAAAAAAATTGTGGCCGACATAAAGAAAAGTGAGTTCCGCCTGATTTATTGCGACAGTGTTTTGCTCTACTTGAGACAATTTGTGGAGAACTAAGGATGATTTTCTTGGGAAAAATCAGAAAAATTCAAGAAGATATCGCCAGGTTGAGGGTAGTCATTGTCTTTTTACAGAATTCGGTTGTGAAGTCAGATTTGTAGTTCCAGGTTTGAAAATCATATTTTAAAGCAACATCTCATCAGATTTCATTTTTAGAGGTTAAGGGTTTTGAGAATTTCATGTCCATATTTTGTTGTGTGGAATCACCATAAGATCACAACCAAGGAACAGATTCTTGTGACTGTAATTATGTGATCCATAACTCTATTGGTCATGTGGCACAGTTGTGCTATAACAAATATAGGATGCATTCATGTGTGACCCAAGTTTAATGTGGCTATGTTGTGATAGAAATGGAGGCACTCATATAATGTAGTTAATTCAGGTTGTATAATGTAGGTGTCAATCATCATTGGGTGCATTCAGGTTGTCTCAAGTTTAACAGGTTAGGATGTAATTATAGCATGATCTAAGAGTGATTACCTCTTGCTACAATAAAGAGCCTATAACTCTGGTTGATATGCAGAGTGGTTGTGTTATATCAATTATGTAGTGCATTCAAGCACCCATGTTTAATGGGCTATTCTAGAGAGTGATCAAGATTTTCTAAACCTTATGAATGTTACTTGACATATATTTGCATAATCTCAAATTCCTTCAAAGGCTTTTGAAGTATCAATGTATCCTATATAGGGTTTAGAATGCTTTCTTTTAATTAAAAAAATAAATAAATGATAAATTTTCCTATAATTAGATAATGTGGAGATCTCCTAAATCTGCCCCAGCACACTATCCTCTTTGGCACTGTATTCATTACTCCAGCTATTAGAGTTTTTGCATGTGGCATCTTTAATATCTTCATGACCGTGGCTTTTAAATAGATCTCAGTCTTTGCTTTAATCCTTTTCATGGTAACCCTTGAGTTCCATAATCCACCTTCAATCTCTTCTAAGAACGTTGTCTTAAGCTAGACTGCATAGTATGCATATAAAGCAAGTCCTTCATACCTGCCATTGTTCCAAACCACCACTCACTGCCTTGCTTAAAATGTTACCTCCATAAGCACAATAGCATGTTTTAAAATCATGGTTGCCAGTGATTGACCATTAAGGTCACCACTTTCATCATGAAGATACAATGAGATTTTGTCTTCAAACTCAAGGCATTATGGAAGATAATATTGTGAATTGTTTGTTGTGTACGATTCAATTTTCTTGCACATTTACTGCTTTGCTAACTTCCTTTAAGACTGGGTATTGCACCCTCAGCTGCAATCTCAAATAGCTCACTCACTATCACTTGAAGATTCCTTTCATGAGCATCCTTCTTTAAAATCAAACTATGCCCTATAGACTGCCTACTTACTACAGGGGACTCATTGTTTCATGGTATTGTAGTTCTTAAGATCCTTCAACCTTATTGACACTACTTCACATTCCACAAGGTATTATTCACTATTCTCCCATCTTTGGTGAGTCTCAAAACACTGCTCAAACATGCAATCCACTACCTCCATTATACAATATTAATGGCTAAGAAGAAACATTGAACCTATGATTACCACTGTTACTTCATTTGGACAGTCATTCCCTGATTGCATTTTCCTTGTCTAACACTACCAAAAGCATTTGAAAAACCCTTAAGGTCAGCAAGGGGTAAGGAAACTCACTGTTAAAATCTCCACTTTACTATGCAAGGTTTGAGCTTTATTATCTTGTCACTACTCAACTTGTTTTGACTATCACATCTCAAGTGACTGTCATTCTTCTTACCGTAGATTGCATTTACAAATGTCACTAAGCTACATAGTGTGCTTGTTATTGGCTACAATCTTTAGATTGCAAGATTTTGTTATTACCTACAATGTCTCAATCTTTCTGGTATTGCAACCTCACTAATATGCTATAGTTATTGTTTATGTTTCTATGGAGGCCTAGGGTTTGTACCCTAATCATGCTCTTACCAATGCTTAGTTGTTTTATTAGGGCTCTCTCAATGTTGAGGGCCCTAGGGATAAGCTCATCATAAGAAGTGACACATTGCATCTTTAACTAAAAGGATAAATCCGTATTGACATTAGCAATGATGATTTTGACTTGTTGCTCCTTAGGAATGGGTCACTTGCTCTTACTAGCTCGCTACCTCCATTGTTGTAGGAAGTTTGTGATCAAGTTCAATATTCTAATTTTAGGAGTCTTAACGGTTAGAAATCATAGTAAAATCATAATTTAATAAGTTTTGGAATTAGCATTTTAAAGTGTTTTTTAGGGTCATTAACTTCAGACTATCTTCTCTTTTGCAGGGGTGGTTGCATGCCAAATTTTTTTGGTGTAAAATATCGGAATTATTAGATTATGTTACCTGTCTATGAATAAAAATTATTGGAGTGTGAGTTTGATATTTTTTGAAGATCTAAATAGTCAAGCTTGGTAAAGAAAAATCATGTCAGATAATATTAGTCAGAACAAAATGAAGAGACACTTGATAGATTGTGGGCTAGATTGAAAAGAAAGGGTGATGGGAAATGTTATTGTCCTTGCAATAATTGCAAGGGCTTAAAGACGAATGACTTTTAATCACAACAGCTGAGAAACATTGTAGGAAGCATGGTCATGTTGAAGGGGGGCATGATTATCGTCCATTGGTAAGTTATTCATTATATGTGTTTATATTGATTGAATTTGTAAATGTTTATATTGTTTTAACATTATATATATATATATATATACATATAATCACTTGATCATGATCATGGTTTATTTGTGTCTATCATTATTATAAAGGTGGGGCACCCTAGGGTAGATGATATGGATTATCATGGCCTAGAGAATGTGGTTTTGCAAGCGGACGAGCATTGAGTTGTGAATATCGAAGATGAAGTTAATGATCCTATGGAAGAAGATGATCATGAAAACATAGTTGAAGATGATGGTATGAATACATTGATCCATGCCACATTTAGTGGTAGGAAGCTGATCATGATGATCAAGATGACTTTGATGATGTTCATGATTTACTGCTTGACAAGGCATCACGAACCCCTTTATGAAGGCTCAAAAACAACTCTTCTCTCTGTTGTATTGTTGCATTGAACTTGAAGGTTATGAATGGTTTATCAAACATAGAAATCTCACGGATGTTAAGGTATGTCATATATGTCATCTTTTTTCATCTATTTTAATTGTTGTTAGTTCATCACTAGTAAATAAAGGATGAAATATGTACCATTAATATTCTTTATATGAACAAATTATTTTTTGTTCTAGATTGATTGGTGAATTTTTATTACCACCATCAAATATTTTACCTCGCTCATACCGAGATTTATGTGTCATTATGAAAGATATCGAAATGGAGTATCAATCAATAGATGCATGTCACAATGATCATATTATATATCATAAACAACAGGAATTTACAATAGAATGCCCGGAATGTCATATCAGTAGATATCGAATAGATCAACTAACAAAAAAGGTGTCTCGCAAGGTTCTTCATTATATTCCCATTATTCCACGTATGCAACGATTATTTAGGTGTGAAAGCTTAGCGCAATTGATGGATTACCATGCACGGAATAGAAGTGGAGATGACATTCTTCGAATGCTTGCGGATGGTTCCGCATTTAGGGACATGGAGGAAAAATGGTCACACTTTAAACAAGAACCTCGTAATCTTAGGCTTTCATTGGGAGCGGATGGTGTCAATCCATTTGGAGAGCTGAAATCTATTTACTTTCAGTGTGGCCTATTTTTGTTATCAACAATAACATTCCTCCATGGATGTCAATAAGAGGGAGCACATAATGTTGTCAATGATTTTTTAGGTATTTGTTTACATCAATTTTCTTTAACGTAATAGCATCTCATTTCTCTTATTTTTTGCATAATGACATATTGTTTCATTCAATAGTCATGTACATTAATTATATATATATTGCAGTAAAATGGTTTATAATTATGTAATGTTTATGTTCATTCAACTAGGTAAGTACCAAGTTAAAGATATGAATGTATATATTGAGCCTCTTATCGCCGAGTTACTAAAGTTATGGAATGCGTCACTATGTATAAGCGTCTCGGACCAATAGGACAAAGACAATTTCAATTCCATGCAATGCTTGTATGGACAATTCATGATGCCCCAGCTAACACATTTTTGTGGTATGTTATAACGTTCGATTGCACTTTAACAATATTTAATTTGATGAAGTAGATATCATGAATGTTTTTAAAATAATCTATTCATTATATATAATTATAAAAATTGACATATTTAATCCAATTATATATCATCTTGCAGGTCTTCAAACAAAGGGAAAATTTGCATGTCCAATTTGTGGTCCAAAGATGAAATCTCGTCCTTCAACAAGTTTAGGAAAGCAAGTGTTTGATGAGTATAGGAACTTCCTCCATAGAAATCATAAGTATCGAACTACTGAAAATCATCTTTTCAATGGGAAAGAGGAGACTACATCAAAACCACGAAGAATGTCACCTAAGCCTATGGAGTTGGAATATAATAGAATTAATCGTCAAGGTTATACATCGGATCAAATTGTTTATCTATCATATATGACATGTTTTGAATTTATATTTTTATATTGTGTTGTGTTTACTCATGTTGTAATTCACAATGATTGTCGTTGTTAATTTGTTTAACTTATATGCTTCATGAAGGTCGTCAAGGTATTAATGGTCGGCTTCCACAGGGACTGAAAAGTTATCCCAGAAAATTTAGTAGGTTTCCCTCCTATGAGCAGCTACAAATTGTGCATTTGTTTGATACAATGCATATTAGAAAGAATATAACAGAAACGTTATGGAAAATATTGGATGGAAGGCATGACAAAGAAAAAATTATCAAAATTTGTAGTGACATTCAGGAAGCCAATCATACAATGAAAAATGTCATTCAATTAAATAGTGATGGAGACCAAATTAATATAAGTGCCCTTCCTTGGTTATTAACAGAGTAGCAAAGCAATGCTATAAAAGAAGTCATACAAAAAATTTAATTTCCCACAGGATTTGCTGCGAACATAAACAATATAATAACAAAAAAAGGTGAATTTGGGTCAGGGATGAAAACGCATGATTTACATACCTTCATTAAGGTAATTATTCCGGTATATTATATACACTTGTATAATGCATGTAATTTTCAATGTATTGTGTTTACTACTTTTGGAAAAAAAAAGAAAAAATTATTTTATAATTGTTGTAGTACGTTCTACCTCTATCTCTCCCGGACAACTTTGACAACAATGTCAAGCAAGTTATATATGATCTTGGAAAATACATGAGGTAAGTAGCGAGATTTGTTCAATTCGTTGTATACATCTTATAATTGCCATTTTTTTACTTGTTATGTAGTATACTGTATATTTTTGTTAAATATCATTAATATGGCTAGCATGAATCCTTGTGGAGTGGCTATCATCTAAGAAAATCTATAAAGAAGATATAAATTATTGGAAGAAAATTTCTCATCTAATGTGTGAAATGAAAAAGTGTCTACCTTCAAAAAATTTCAATGCACAAGAACACTACCTCATACACCAAGTTGAGAAGATTAAATTGTGTGGACCTATACACAAGGTCAATGTGGATGGTTGAGAGGCACTTGAAATTTTTGAAGGCTTTGGTTAGACAAAGAGCACATCCTGAAGGTTCTATGGTGGAGGGATATATGGTATACCAGACCAAGGTGTACATTACTGAATATCTTCCTAAGTTTGCAGCAAAGACCATGTAGATCGCATTTGGGATCCACAACTCCATTAACAAATTAGAGGAAGTACACGGTGGGGAAAGGTAGATTGAGGGAGAGAAATTGAGAGGTAATTATAAGATGGTCATGGAGATTAATTGGAATGCATTTTACATATGGTTTTATGTATATTGTACTTATTTAATTTTTAATCTTCAATATACATCAATTATAAATTAGATGCATTATCTTGTGGTATTTAACTAATTATACATCATTTTGTGAATTTCAATTTATTTTTAATTTTTAATTGAGAAGTGGGATGCACTACATTTTGTACGTCGCCAACAATCTTGATTGGATAATGATTATGGATTGAACATTATAAACAATGCAGTTCGCATTAACATGTGGGAAGGTGTGGCTTCATTGAGTTAAAAGAAGCTCATCGTAATGGAATTCAATGTTACAAAGGAAAATTGATTTGCTATGGTTTTAAAGAGATCAACAGTGCATTATAAATATATTAATGCCCATATTGTTTAAATTATTTTCAGAATTATATTGATGTATATATATCTTGAGATTGTTTTCTTTGCATACATTCGGCCAAGAATAAATATGTTTATCAACTAACGATATTGCAATAATTTTTACATGTTTGACATATTGCAAGTGAAACACCACAAGGCTATGTGGTGCAATGGTTGTAAATTTCGAATCAAAATGTTGCATGACATGAAGAAAAACTTGTGATTCTGGTATAACTGTAGTTTTTCAGGTGACTAATGTTTCATCTAGAAGTGGCATACATCCAAAAGTCTCAAAAAATTGATACTATGGGATTTTGGATGATATACTTGAGTGTGACTTTAAGTCCTTCAGATTAATTTTTTTCGTCGTCCTATGGTACAGGCTATGATTGAATGAAAATCATCCTAAGAGAACTATTATTGAACATACTAAAGGATTTACCATGGTTACTACAAGATTGATCGAGCGAGCTGGAAATAAGCCCTATGTTCTTCCAAGCCAATGTGAGCAGGTATTTTACTCAGAGGTTCCAGGTAAACCGGATTGGTCATTTTTTGTTAGACATGATCCAAGAGGAAGGTGGATAAAGTATAATGCAGTGGAAGAAGAAGATACCAAGAACTAGAAGATGATGTAGATGATGATCAGATCAATCTGCTAGCTTGATGATGTCCCCTGGCGAAGATGTCAAGAGGAGGAACTAGATGATGATGATGAGCACGTTCATGAAGATGAAATTTTGTGGATGATGAATTATCAAACCGATATCAGATCATGATGATGATATGACCAATCCTCATAATGTCAACTGATCGATGATACGTATTAAAGAGTTGATGAAGAAGAAGATCAATGACATTGAAATGTATAAGTTATGATTATATTATCTTATTTGATATTAATTTTGATAGAACATATTTGACTTATGTGGTTACATAATTAATTCATGATGTTTTTAATTTTTATGCCATTACATAATTAATTTAATGATGTACTTTTTAATGTTTGAAAGGTCAAAAAATTAAAACATTTCAATAGTGATTTTAACAACCTTGAAATTAGTGTGTTTTATGTTTCATGTGATCATAAAAGATTAAAAAGTCAGTTGTAGAGGTGGTTGTTCAAAGGTTGACGTGTATGTTGGTTCTTTTTACAATGTAACTAGGTTTGTCTTCTAATATACCTATGGAATTTCCACCTTAATCAAAAGTACCAAGGACCTGACCAACCGTGATGAGGACTTTAAAATCCTCGCATTAATTCTCGGCTCTCTAAGACCTAGAGGGTGAACCCTTAATGTGTTTACAACCTCTGCACCATTATTATAAACAACATTAACAATAGTAGATGATCTCACTTAATAGCTCAACATGATAAGATAATATCAACTAGAATTGGTTATTCATAGACAATATCAACTATCTAGAGCGTGAGATAACTAAACACAATCCATTGTATAAAATAGTCAATGATTTGCAATTTGTAATAAGCTCTAGGCAAAGACAAACAAATACTGAACTACACGAATAATTACAACTTAGATCAGTGCCATATATCCATTGTAGGAGTCAAATTCATAAGCATCTAAAGGTTTATAACAAATTTAATACATCACATATAAGATCCCTAACAATATTGCATTATAATTTCATCAGTATGCATTTTAACCCAGGACTACTTATCAAATCCTTATACGACATATCCGCCTATAATCCCATTCAAGCATTTTGATTAATTCCTTGAATTAAAGCTAAAATAAAATCATACACACCACAACAATGAGATGGATAAAACAACCCTTAGTTATTTCATTCAAAGTTCAGATATGCATGTACAATGGAGAGACATGAGCTCAAATTTTTATTTCAACTCAAATGCTAGTACTGTTATACAACATTAAATTTCTATGAACTCAAAACCTGTTACATAATGACTCAAAACCTAAATTGCATTTCTCTAAAACCATCGGACTTTACAATTCGCTCTGCAACTTCACCTAGACTCGACAAAATTTATCTAACTTGCTAACCCGTACTTTTTTCCCTTTGAAATCCTTCTATAGAAAAATGAAGGAGTTGAAATGCCACCGGGCCGTAGCACACCGTCAATACCACTGAGCACTCCGGCATATTCCAAAATTTACAATAGCCACCACCTTGAAAAATATTCTTGTTCAAAATTCATTACAACAACAATCATCCTAGAGCATATTCTCGTTCATCATGTCAGTGGAGGAAGGTTGATGTAATAACAAAAAACCACGTGAAACCCACGCCAAGAAAGTCATCTATACAAAATCGGAATGTTGTAACCAAAGATTCCATTTGCCACGCATCGGGTAGCCCACCTCTTTTACTCATCATCATTCAAATACTTAGCCACCACCTCGTATTCTTCAAGCCGTACTAATACCAAAATTAATCACCTCTTTTTACCTTTGTATCATATGCAACATTTATCGCTACCCGATTAGCATCTCTTTCAAAAATAATCCAAAAATGAGCCGGTACCAATAATCTTATCCATACAATTTACCAACAAATCATAATCTGAGTCATCACAAATTATTTTAATTTGATTATTGATGACTTTACTTGCTTGATCTTGCCATTGTTGGACTGTTCTGATTTCCCCCTGCTCATCAATTATATCAGGTAACAGTGTGTTACCCCAATCATTGAAGTTCTTTACCAATTCCCTAATCTTCCTGCTTAGATCATTTGGTAAGGTCTGAAAACCTTGCAATGATTTAACTAATATATAAGTAGGCTTCAATGATTGGGCCTATTATTTACATCAAACCTTGAGGCTTTATTCATAACATTTAGATTATTTTCCCTAGGGATCCAATTTTGAATTATTGGAATCACTATCCCTTGATCCCTATCAATATTCTTTATTGCTTCAAATAGCAAAGAATACAAATAATGTTTAGAGGGAAGTTTATTATCCACCTTTTCATTTAAATGCTCCAAAACAATAGTAACAATTTCTTTTTCTTTTGAAAGAAAACCCTCCTCTTTTACCCTTAGTGATTTTTGTAATTGATCAATTTTTTGCATGAGTTGCCTCTTTGTTGGATCAACAGAGCACTCTGTTTCTTCATCAACTTGTTCTAGAGGAGGGGTAAGAGCAGGATTTTGAATGGGAGACCCTGTGTAGAAACATTTGGAGAAGCAGGAGGCATTGACCCTGTTGTGGGAGGTGATGTGTCGGTTCTTGGAGCATTGGATGTTTCCCCAGTATGTCTATACTTTAACCTTTCTACTTCAGTTTGCAGCTCAACATTCCTCTGTTGCATTTTACTATATTCTTCAATTAAAATGTTATACTTCTCCATTAGGCTCTTTCTTTCAACCTCCTCCCTTTCAGCAGTCTTTTGGGCCAACTTGGCCACATTCACAACTAAACTAGTGGCTTCGGTTGTTGTAGTCTCTTAAGCCCTCTTTATTTTTTAATCCTCCTTTGAAATTTGGATTAATATCAGCAATGTATGGCTTTCTTCCTTGTGGAGCCAATGCCCAAATTGCCAAGGTCTCATATTCTTCACTGAAGGCAAAGTTTTGTAATGTTGCCTTAACTTCTTCTTCAGAATCTTGAAAAGGATTCTTGGAATTTATAATGGCATTGAAATCCACTGCATCTGCGATGTCCCATTCAGGCAAAATCAAAACACCAGCCTGATTCACTAGTTTTCTTCCTTCTTCAGGAGTGATGTTTTTGAACTCTTCTATTAGTTCAGCTTTCACTTCTTTATCATTCTCCTGATCTGACCTGTTAGGCCTTAGTTCTCTTCTCTCCTTACATTTATTTTGATATTCCTCAAATTTCATCCTCCATGCCAATTGCAATAATACAGGAGTCTTTGCAAATGCATTGTCATCTAAGAACTCCTTGCAAGCCTCCATTCTTGCATCCTACACAATCTTACCCTTCATATCCAAATCAGATAGAACCAATTCAGCTGACCTAGGAGGGGATGGCATACCAACCTGCATGTCTTGATCAGTAACAATAATTTCATCTGTGAGATCCTCAGGTAGGCGATCAATTCTTTGCCTCGTAGGGCTTGGCTTAGGTGGTGGTGATGGGGGACTGCACTCTGGTGAAGATTTTAATTCAATGATTTTGACAGCCCCAGGTACTTTGAATTTTGGGACTAGTTGTGAAGGCGCCTTCATTATTTTCTTCCCTTTTCTATCTACTTCTTCCTCATCACTGCCAGTATCCTTTTTCCTCCTATAGATGGGCTGCCTTTTTGTAGGCTAACATACTGACCTTTTTTCAATTGGCATATCACTTTGTCCTTGCATATCCAAACTTAGCCTTAAATTTATCTTTTTGGTTGTCAAGGTATCCATTATCTCCTTGAAATTCTTCATTAAAAAATAAATTATCTTGTGGTATGGAGTGAATTCCATCAATGGATCATACTTCGGATCCATTTCATGCACAATATCCAGTAGCTTACTATAAGCTATCCACTTTTCCTTGTTTAATTCTTGTCTATTTAAATCAAATTCATTCTTGATCAACTCGTGGAAATTTTCGAACTTCATGTGAAAATTTTCTACCTTTTATTCTTTGTCCAAAAGAGCAAAGAAACCTTTCAGATCATGTTGTCGCTTTGGACCAAATTCAAATGGTAATCAACAAAGCAATTTGTCAAATGTGTCCAAATTTCGAAAATGTAAATTCACTTACTATCAGATATCAGAATAGTTATTTTATTAGAACTGATCATATTTTGAAGGAAATCATGCACTTCCCTCGTGATCCTGTGTACATTTGGCCATCAATCTAGCCCTCAATCTTGCAACAAAATAATTATCAAATTGCACATAATCGGTGCTTTCCTTATTACAGACAAATCATGTTCCCCATATCTCATCGCAATCTTTTCCATTAATCATTGTCTTAAGTTCATCTTTTCAACAAAGAAATTAGCATTCCTAAACAAGAACATATGCATCAACATGGAATACCAAAATAATTGAGTACCAATATCACCATTTTGCAGCTTCAACAGTCCTTCATTTATCCTCTCCACCAAAAAAGAAGCAAAGTCATATGTTACAGAGAAGTTAGGGTGTTGTATTTGCACCCCCATGAACATGTATGCAATCGGCATTACTACACTAGGGCTAAAACCCAAAATCGGACATAGTGAATAGAAAGTAGCCAAGAAAGGCTTTCCAAAACAATTCAATCTGAAGGGTTCCTGGTCACTAGGGCCGAGTGTGAAATTGTGAACCCCCTGCCTTAACCAGATGAGGTGGAAGCAGCTTAACCCTAAAAAGATATTTCAATTTTGTATACTCCTGCTTCATTTCTTCAAGATTAATAGGAACCAAGTCATCACTTGGCTCACTCAAATAAAAATTCTATTGGATAACATCTTTGTTAATTTCTAATAGAACCCCTCCACCATTATCTCTGATTACTCGTGTGATAGGGTCATATCTTTTAGCCACTGCTCTAAGTAAGTCCACATCAGGGAACACATTTGGAACAACCGGCTTTCCCATGTCGTACATCCATCCATTTGAAAAATGATGAGGCAAATTCCTCTGTCCATACCATAATCTGAACATTTCTAAGTCTGTGAGTGGAACCCTAGTATCAGCAATGTTGGAATTATTACACACCAACCCCTCCCCTAGGATTTTCCCTCACATCAACACCAAACCTTTCCTTCTTTCATTTGTTGATAATGGAAATTGATCTAGGAAATAATCGTACAAGTTTTTTTTCAAATACTCAATGTGGCCAGAGTGTTGCTTGGTTGGCACCATTTTAGACAAACTAGGGCCTCACTACAATGTTACACTTCAAGTGGCTATGACTAAGCAGAGATAGGAAATTACAGAGTAAAGATACTGCAATTCCTCACAATTTATGATTAAACAATAGCCCTAACAAAATATTTTAATGAACTTGGTGACAAGCATAGCAGACCCCCCCTTTCCCAAATTTAGGTGCAGAATGACTGCGAAACAGAGAAAATTAACTCACGGCTTTTTTTGCACAGACTCCAATTTCTAGCAACAGCTGCTCGCAATTTCACCTTTGGCTTTGAAATTGTTTTCACGAAATACTTGGATGCTTTGTAATACAAATGAGATGAGTAAATTGATTTTATGTCGATCAAATTGCGCCAGTGGATGTCTCATATGCCATTAAAGCTCACTTGCGGGCTGCACGAACGGCTTCAACCATAATTTTATACATATTTAAATTTGAGTTGTTGATCCTTCAGTTTGATCAAATCATCAACGGCCATCTTCAAAACAAGCTTACATAATCACCAACATGGCAATAAAGGGGCCCAGTATGTCATACGCCGCGAAGGAATGCCATGTGGCGGTTGCCCGCGATATTGCAATCCTTTTATTTATCATCACAAGATGGCGGGCATCGTCGATCTTTTTACCATAAATCCTACTCCTTCAAAAATGGTCGTCGTCCTTTCCTTTAACTGTTGAGTAGCTTTTCCCTTAAAATAATAACATCTGCATTGAAATAAAACACATGCATCTTACAAGCACATTAGTAATCCGCCCCGTAATACATTTAAAACTAGCGAACGCTTTCTTCACTCCTTAGGCTTCGTTGGATGAGACACGTGGCAGGCACCTGCGATATCACGATCCCAAAATTCCTAATTGTGGGATGGCGGGCACCGTCAATCTTGAAGAGACAGTTCATCAATGCTCACGCAGATTTCATC
>VDFB02000010.1:14491092-14509881 GCA_007258455.2 Sequoia sempervirens | reverse complement strand
TAAGGAGTGAAGAAAGCGTTCGCTAGTTTTAAATGTATTACGGGGCAGATTACTAATGTGCTTGTAAGATGCATGTGTTTTATTTCAATGCAGATGTTATTATTTTAAGGGAAAAGCTACTCAACAGTTAAAGGAAAGGACGACGACCATTTTTGAAGGAGTAGGATTTATGGTAAAAAGATCGACGATGCCCGCCATCTTGTGATGATAAATAAAAGGATTGCAATATCGTGGGCAACCGCCACATGGCATTCCTTCACGGCGTATGACATATTGGGCCCCTTTATTGCCATGTTGGTGATTATGTAAGCTTGTTTTGAAGATGGCCGTTGATGATTTGATCAAACTGAAGGATCAACAACTCAAATTTAAATATGTATAAAATTATGGTTGGAATGCCTGCAGCCCGCAGCGAGCCTTTAATGGTATATGATGATATCCAATCGGGCGCGAATTTGATCGATAAATCAATTTACTCTATCCTATCGGTATTTACAAAGCATCCAAGTATTTCCGGAAAACAATTTCCAAAGCCAAAGGTGAAACTACAGCAGTCATAGAAATTGAGTCCGGTGCAAAAAGCCGCGGAGTTAATTTTCTCTGCTTCTGCAGCTCATTCGTACCTAAATTTGGGAAAGGGGGTCCTGGCTATGCCTTGTCACCGGTTCATTAAAAATATTTTGTTAGGGCCATTGGTTTAATCATAAATTGTGAGGGAATTGCAAGATCTTTACCCTGGTGAATTTCCTTATCATCCCCGCTTAGTCATAGCCACTTGAAGTGTAACATTGTAGTGAGGCCCTAGTTTGTCTAAAATGGCGTCAACCAAGCAGCACTCTGGCCACATTGAGTATTTGAAAAGAAACTTGTACGATGATTTTCTAGATCAATTTCCATTATCAACAAATGAAAGAAGGAAAGGTTTGGTGTTGATGTGAGGGAAAATCCTAGGGGAGGGGTTGGTGTGTAATAATTCCAACATTGCTGATACTAGGGTTCCACTCACAGACTTAGAAATGTTCAGATTATGGTATGGACAGAGGAATTTGCCTCATCATTTTTCAAATGGATGGATGTACGACATGGGAAAGCCGGTTGTTCCAAATGTGTTCCCTGATGTGGACTTACTTAGAGCAGTGGCTAAAAGATATGACCCTATCACACGAGTAATCAGAGATAATGGTGGAGGGGTTCTATTAGAAATTAACAAAGATGTTATCCAATAGAATTTTTATTTGAGTGAGCCAAGTGATGACTTGGTTCCTATTAATCTTGAAGAAATGAAGCAGGAGTATACAAAATTGAAATATCTTTTTAGGGTTAAGCTGCTTCCACCTCATCTGGTTAAGGCAGGGGGTTCACAATTTCACATCAGCCCTAGTGACCAGGAACCCTTTAGATTGAATTGTTTTGCAAAGCCTTTCCTGGCTACTTTCTATTCACTATGTCAGATTTTGGGTTTCAGCCCTGGTGTAGTAATGCCGATTGCATACATGTTCATGGGGGTGCAAATACAACACCGTAACTTCTCTGTAACATATGACTTTGCTTCTTTTTTGGTGGAGAGGACAGATGAAGGACTGTTGAAGCTGCAAAATGGTGATACTGGTACTCAATTATTTTGGTATTCCATGTTGATGCATATGTTCTTGTTTAGGAATGCTAATTTCTTTGCTAAGAAGATGAACTTAAGACAATCAGTTAATAGAGGAAGATTGCCAGTACAGATATGGGCTGCAGATTTGTCCTGTAATAAGGAAAGCACCAGTTATGTGCAATTTGATAATTGTTTTGTTGCAAGATTGAGGGCTAGATTGATGGTAAATGTACCTAGGATCCCTGAGGAAGTGCATGATTTCCTTAGGGTCAAGGAGAGGAAACTAAAAATCGAGGGTTTTATATAATCAAGTGACATTATCCCATATTCAACATCGCCCGAATATATGGATTTCAAGGAACCCCTCACATACTTCCATACAATGTGCCACCAAGACTAGGGTTTGCAGAAGTTATGTGGCAGATGGGGTGTATTCATGAAGATAACCTAACTGGAAAAGGGAAGGGAACATTATTCCCTGATTATACAAGATACGACTTTACATTTTCAAAGGGAGGCCGGATACTTTAATAAATTCCTCCTTTGTTGATTACCATTTGAGATTTGGTCCAAGGCGACAACATGATCCTGAAGGTTTCTTTGCTCTTTTTAGACAAAGAATAAAAGGTGGAAAATTTTCACATGAGTTCAATTTCCCTAAGGATTTGATCAAGAATGAATTTGATTTAAATAGACAAGAATTAAACAAGGAAAAGTGGATAGCTTATAGTAAGCTACTGGATATTGTGCATGAAATGGATCCGAAGTATGATCCATTGATGGAATTCACTCCATACCACAAGATAATTTATTTTTTAATGAAGAATTTCAAGGAGATAATGGATACCTTGACAACCAAAAAGATAAATTTAAGGCTAAGTTTGGATATGCAAGGACAAAGTGATATGCCAATTGAAAAAAGGTCAGTATGTTAGCCTACAAAAAGGCAGCCCATCTATAGGAGGAAAAAGGATACTGGCAGTGATGAGGAAGAAGTAGATAGAAAAGGGAAGAAAATAATGAAGGCGCCTTCACAACTAGTCCCAAAATTCAAAGTACCTGGGGCTGTCAAAATCATTGAATTAAAATCTTCACCAGAGTGCAGTCCCCCATCACCACCACCTAAGCCAAGCCCTACGAGGCAAAGAATTGATCGCCTACCTGAGGATCTCACAGATGAAATTATTGTTACTGATCAAGACATGCAGGTTGGTATGCCATCCCCTCCTAGGTCAGCTGAATTGGTTCTATCTGATTTGGATATGAAGGGTAAGATTGTGTAGGATGCAAGAATGGAGGCTTGCAAGGAGTTCTTAGATGACAATGCATTTGCAAAGACTCCTGTATTATTGCAATTGGCATGGAGGATGAAATTTGAGGAATATCAAAATAAATGTAAGGAGAGAAGAGAACTAAGGCCTAACAGGTCAGATCAGGAGAATGATAAAGAAGTGAAAGCTGAACTAATAGAAGAGTTCAAAAACATCACTCCTGAAGAAGGAAGAAAACTAGTGAATCAGGCTGGTGTTTTGATTTTGCCTGAATGGGACATCGCAGATGCAGTGGATTTCAATGCCATTATAAATTCCAAGAATCCTTTTCAAGATTCTGAAGAAGAAGTTAAGGCAACATTACAAAACTTTGCCTTCAGTGAAGAATATGAGACCTTGGCAATTTGGGCATTGGCTCCACAAGGAAGAAAGCCATACATTGCTGATATTAATCCAAATTTCAAAGGAGGATTAAAAAATAAAGAGGGCTTAAGAGACTACAACAACCGAAGCCACTAGTTTAGTTGTGAATGTGGCCAAGTTGGCCCAAAAGACTGCTGAAAGGGAGGAGGTTGAAAGAAAGAGCCTAATGGAGAAGTATAACATTTTAATTGAAGAATATAGTAAAATGCAACAGAGGAATGTTGAGCTGCAAACTGAAGTAGAAAGGTTAAAGTATAGACATACTGGGGAAACATCCAATGCTCCAGGAACCGACACATCACCTCCCACAACAGGGTCAATGCCTCCTGCTTCTCCAAATGTTTCTACACCAGGGTCTCCCATTCAAAATCCTGCTCTTACCCCTCCTCTAGAACAAGTTGATGAAGAAACAGAGTGCTCTGTTGATCCAACAAAGAGGCAACTCATGCAAAAAATTGATCAATTACAAAAATCACTAAGGGTAAAAGAGGAGGGTTTTCTTTCAAAAGAAAAAGAAATTGTTACTATTGTTTTGGAGCATTTAAATGAAAAGGTGGATAATAAAATTCCCTCTAAACATTATTTGTATTCTTTGCTATTTGAAGCAATAAAGAATATTGATAGGGATCAAGGGATAGTGATTCCAATAATTCAAAATTGGATCCCTAGGGAAAATAATCTAGATGTTATGAATAAAGCCTCAAGGTTTGATGTAAATAATAGGCCCAATCATTGAAGCCTACTTATATATTAGTTAAATCATTGCAAGGTTTTCAGACCTTACCAAATGATCTAAGCAGGAAGATTAGGGAATTGGTAAAGAACTTCAATGATTGGGGTAACACACTGTTACCTGATATAATTGATGAGCAGGGGGAAATCAGAACAGTCCAACAATGGCAAGATCAAGCAAGTAAAGTCATCAATAATCAAATTAAAATAATTTGTGATGACTCAGATTATGATTTGTTGGTAAATTGTATGGATAAGATTATTGGTACCGGCTCATTTTTGGAATCTTATGAAAGAGATGCTAATCAGGTAGCAGTAAAGTATTTGCCTTATAGTACAAAGGTAAAAGAGGTGATTAATTTTGATTGGCCAACTGACGAAGAATACCAGAGGTGGGTGGCTAAGTATTTGAATGATGATGAGTAAAAAGAGTGGGCTACCGATACGTGGCAAATCAGATGCTGCGGTTACAACATTTCCAGTTTTGTATAGATGACTTTCTTGGTGTGGGTTTCACGTGATTTTTTGTTATTGCATCAACCTTCCTCCGCCAACATGATGAACGAGAATATGCTCCAGGATGATTGCTGTTGTAAAGATTTTTGAACAAGAATATTTTTCAAGGTGGTGGCTATTGTAACAAATTTTGGAATATCACCAGGTGCTCCAATTGACTGGTGACAGGTGTACTTTCTGGCCCAGTGCTTGTTTGCTCCTTCATTTTCTATAAGAAGGATTTCAAGGCAAAAAGTACAGGTTAGCAAGTTAGATAATTTTTATCGAGTCTAGGTGAAGTTGTAGAGAGAATTGTAAAGTCCGATGGTTTTAGAGAAATGCAATTTAGGTTTTGAGTCATTATGTAACAGGTTTTGAGTTCATAGAGATTTAATGTTGTATAAAAGTACTAGAATTTGAGTTGAAATAAAAATTTGAGCTCATGTCTCTCCATTGTACATGCATATCTAAATTTTCAATGAAATAACTAAGGGTTCTTTTATCCATCTCACTGTTGTGGTGTGTATGATTCTATTTTAGCTTTAATTCAAAGAATTAATCAAAATGCTTGAATGGGATTATAGGCGGATATGTGCTGTATAAGGATTTGATAAGTAGTCTTGGGTTAAAATGCATACTGATGAAATTATAATGCAATATTGTTAGGGATCTTATATGTGATGTATTAAATTTGTTATAAACCTTTAGATGCTTATGAATTTGACTCTACAATGATATATGGCAATCGATCTAAGCTGAAATTATTCGTGGTAGTTCAAGATTTGTTTGTCTTGCCTAGAGCTTACAAATTGCAAATCAACACTATCTTATACAATGATCATGTATTTATTATCTCACGCCTAGATAGTTGATATTGTCTATGAATAACCAATTCTAGTTGATATTATCTTATCGTGTTGAGCTATTAAGTGAGATCATCTACTATTGTTAATGTTGTTTATAATAATGGTGCAGAGGTTGTAAACACATTAAGGGATCACCCTCCTGGGTCTTGCAGAGCCCAAAGTGTATGAGGCTTTTAAAGCCCTCGTCAGTTGGTCTAGGTCCTTCGAGCTGCCTTCGATTGGAATTGGCAATTCCATAGGTATGTTAGAAGACAAACCTGGTTACATTGTAAAAAGAACCAACATACACGTCAACTACTGAACAACCACCTCTACAACCGAATTTTTAATCTTTTATGATCACAAGAAACATAAAACACACTAATTTCAAGGTTGTTAAAATTCACTATTGAAATGTTTTAATTTTTTTAATCTTCAAACATTAAAAAGTACATCATTAAATTAATTATGTAATGGCATAAAATTAAAATATCATGAATTAATTATGTAACCACATAATTCAAATATAATTTATCAAGAAATTAATATCAAATAGATAATATAATCGCGATGATTCTCTATACATTCTAATGTCATCGATCTTCTTCTTTCTTCATCCAACTCTTTATTCCTCAGACTTTCATCCAATCCGCATTCGAGACAGCGGATTGGTCATATCATCATCATCACACATGATATCAGCTTTACACTCATCATCCACAAAATGTCATCTTCTTAAGGAACATTAACTCCTACATCATCATCATCTAGTTCCTCCTCTTCGACATCTTCATCAGGGACATCATCAACTAACCGTTGATCCTGATCATCATCTACATCATCTTCTAGTTCTTCGGTATCTTCTTCTTCCACTGCATTATACTTTATCCACCTTCCTCTTGGATCATGTCTAACAAAAAATGACCAATCCGGTTTACCTGGAACCTCTGAGTAAAATACCTGCTCACATTGGCTTGGAAGAACATAGGGCTTATTTCCAGCTCGCTCGATCAATCTTGTAGTAACCATGGTAAATCCTTTAGTATGTTCAATAATAGTTCTCTTAGGATGATTTTCATTCAATCATAGCCTGTACCATAGGACGACGAAAAAAATTAATCTGAAGGACTTAAAGTCACACTCAAGTATATCATCCAAAATCCCATAGTATCAATTTTTTGAGACTTTTGGATGTATGCCACTTCTAGATGAAACATTAGTCACCTGAAAAACTACAGTTATACCAGAATCACAAGTTTTTCTTCATGTCATGCAACATTTTGATTCGAAATTTACAACCATTGCACCACATAGCCTTGTGGTGTTTCACTTGCAATATGTCAAACATGTAAAAATTATTGCAATATCGTTAGTTGATAAACATATTTATTCTTGGCCGAATGTATGCAAAGAAAACAATCTCAAGATATATATACATCAATATACTTGAAAATAATTAAATAATATGGGTGATTAATATATTTATAATGCACTGCTGATCTCTTAAACCATATGCTAACCAATTTTCCTTTGTGTACACAACTCCATTACGATGAGCTTCTTTAACCAATGAAGCCACACCTTCCCATGTTAATGCTAAACTTCCTGTGATTGTTGACATTGTTCAATCCATAATTACAACTAATCAAGATCATATGACGCATAAATGTAGTGCATCCCACTCTCGACCAAATGTGCTCGCTAAAAAAATTGAAATTCATAAACAATGTATAATTAGTTAAATACTACAATATACGACCTTAATTTATAATTGATGTATATTGAGGATTAAAAATTAAATAAGTACAATATACATAAAACCATATGTGTTTGCATTCCAATTAATCTCCATGACCATCTTATAATTACCTCTCACTTCTCAATCTACCTTTCCCAACAGTACTTCCCTTCTAATTTAGAGTTAATGGAGTTGGGATCCCAAATGCATCTACATGACACCAGTATGCAAACTAGAAGATATTCACTAATGTACACCTTGGTCTGGTATACCATATATCCCTCCACCATAGAACCCCCAGGATGTGCTCTTTGTCTAACCAAAGCCTTCAAAAATTTCAAGTGCCTCTCAACCATCCACATTGACCTTGTGTGTACAGGTCCACACAATTCAATCTCCTCAACTTGGTGTATGAGGTAGTGTTCTTGTGCATTGAAAAATGTTGAAGGTAGACACTTTTGCATTTCACACATTAGATGAGAAATTTTTCTCTTCCAATAATTTATATCTTCTTTATGGATTTCTTTAGATGATAGCCATCTACAAGTGATTCAAGACACAAATATATTAATGAGATTTAACAAAAATATACAATATAATACATAACAAGTAAAACAAATGGAAATTATAAGATGTATACATCAAATTGAACAAATCTCGCTACTTATCTCATGTATTTTCTAAGATCATATATAACTTGGTTGACATTGTTGTCAAAGTTGTTTAGGAGAGATAGAGGTAGAACGACCGCAACAATTATAAAATAATTTTTTCATTATTTTCCAAAAGTAGTAAACACAATACATTGAAAAATTACATGCATTATACAAGTGTATATAATATACCGGAATAATTACCTTAATGAAGGTATGTAAATCATGCGTTTTCATCCCTGACCCAAATTCACCTTTCTTTGTTATTATATTGTTTATGTTCACAGCAAATCCTGTGGGAAATTAAATTTTTTGTATGACTTCTTTTATAGCATTGCTTTGCTACTCTGTTAATAACCAAGGAAGGGCACTTATATTAATTTGGTCTCCATCACTATTTAATTGAATGACATTTTTCATTGTATGATTGGCTTCCTGAATGTCACTACAAATTTTGATAATTTTTTCTTTGTCATGCCTTCCATCCAATATTTTCCATAACGTTTCTGTTATATTCTTTCTAATATGCATTGTATCAAACAAATGCACAATTTGTAGCTGCTCATAGGAGGGAAACCTACTAAATTTTCTGGGATAACTTTTCAGTCCCTGTGGAAGCCGACCATTAATACCTTGACGACCTTCATGAAGCATATAAGTTAAACAAATTAACAACGACAATCATTGTGAATTACAACATGAGTAAACACAACACAATATAAAAATATAAATTCAAAACATGTCATATATGATAGATAAACAATTTGATCCGATGTATAACCTTGACGATTAATTCTATTATATTCCAACTTCCATAGGCGAGGTGACATTCTTCGTGGTTTTGATGTAGTCTCCTCTTTCCCATTGAAAAGATGATTTTCAGTAGTTCGATACTTATGATTTCTATGGAGGAAGTTCCTATACTCATCAAACACTTGCTTTCCTAAACTTGTTGAAGGACGAGATTTCATCTTTGGACCACAAATTGGACATGCAAATTTTCCCTTTGTTTGAAGACTTGCAAGATGATATATAATTGGATTAAATATGTCAATTTTTATAATTATATATAATGAATAGATTATTTTAAAAAATTCATGATATCTACTTCCATCAAATTAAATATTGTTAAAGTGCGAGAACGCTATAACATACCACAAAAATGTGTTAGCTCTGGGCATCAGTGAATTGTCCATACAAGCATTACATGGAATTGAAATTGTCTTTGTCCCATTGGTCTAGAGACATCATACATAGTGACACCATTCTATAACTTTAGTAACTCGTCGATAAGAGGCTCGATATATACATTCATATCTTTAACTTGGTACTTACCTAGTTGAATGAACATAAAGATTACATAATTATTATAACCATTTTACTGCAATATATATAATTAATGTACATGACTATTGAATGAAAAAAATATAAGTCATTATGCAACAAATAAGACAAATGAGATGCTACTACGTTAAAGAAAATTGATGTAAACAAATACCTGGAACAATCATTGACAACATTATGTGCTCCCCCTTTATTGACATCCATGGAGGAATGTTATTGTTGATAACAAAAATAGGCCACACTGAGTAAATAGATCGTAGCTCTCCAAATAGATTGACACCGTCCGCTCCCAATGAATAAGATTACGAGGTTCTTGTTTAAAGTGTGACCATTTTTCCTCCATGTCCCTAAATGCGGAACCATCCGCAAGCATTCGAAGAATGTCATCTCCACTTCTATTCCGTGCATGGTAATCCATCAATTGCGCTAAGCTTTCACACCTAAATAATCGTTGCATACGTGGAATAATGGGAATATAATGAAGAACCTTGCGAGACACCTTTTTTGTTAGTTGATCTATTCGATATCTACTGATATGACATTCCGGGCATTCTATTGTAAATTCCTGTTGTTTATGATATATAATATGATCATTGTGACATGCATCTATTGATTGATACTCCATTCCAATATCTTTCATAATGGAAGAAAAATCTCAGTATGAGCGAGGTAAAATATTTGATGGTGGTAATAAAATTCAATCAATCTGAACAAAAATAATTTGTTCATATAAAGAATATTAATGGTACATATTTTCATCCCTTTTACTAGTGATGAACTAACAACAATTAAAATAGATGGAAAAAGATGACATAAATGACATACCTTAACATCCATGAGATTGCTATGTTTGATAAACCATTAATAACCTTCAACTTCAACAACAATAATACAACAAAGAGAAGAGTTGTTTCCAGAGCCTCTATAAAGGGGTTCAGATGCCTTGTCAAGTACAGTAACCATGAACATCATCAAAGTCATCTTGATCATCATGATCACTCTACCCACTAAAATGTGCATGGATCAAATGTATTCATACCCATCATCTTCTAACCATGTTTCTAGCACATGATCATCTTCTTCCATAGGATCATTAACTTCATCTTCAATGTTCATAGCTCCATGTTTGTCTGATTGCAAAACCACATTCTCCAGGCTGTGATAATCCATATAATTTTCCCTAGGGCACACCACCTGTATAATAATGATAGACACAAATAAATCATGATCATGATCAAGTGATTGTATATATATATATATATAATGTTAAACAATATAAACATTTTCATAAATCTAACTAATATAAACACATATAATGAACAACTTAACAAATGGATCTATAATCTCATGCCCCTTCAACATGACCATAAGCCCGCAAATGTTTCACTTGTTGTGGATTAAAAGTCGTCTCTTGCCTTTTAAGCCCTTGCAATTATTGCAAGGTCAATAACATTTCCCATCACCCTTTCTTTTCAATCTAGCCTACAATCTATCAAGTGTCTCTTCATTTTGTTCGACTAATATTATCCGACATGATTTTTCTTTACCAAGCTTGGATCTATTTAGATTTTCAAAAACATCAAACCTAATCTGGGCTTTCAATTTTATTCATAGATGCAACATAATTCCATTAATCTGGAGTATTTTACACTAAAAAATTTGGAACCACCCCTGCAAAAGAGAAGATAGTCTGAAGTTAATGACCCTAAAAAATGCTTTAAAATGCTAATTCCAAAACTTATTAAATTATGATTTTACTATGATTTCTAACCGTTAAGACTCGTAAAATTAGAATATTGAACTTGATCACAAAATTCCTACAACAATGGAGGTAGCGAGCTAGTAAGAGCAAGTGACCCATTCCTAAGGAGCAACAAGTCAAAATCATCATTGCTAATGTCAATACGGATTTATCCTTTTAGTTAAAGATGAAATGTGTCACTTCTTATGACGAGCTTATCCCTAGGGCCCTCAACATTGAGAGAGACCTAATAAAAAATAACAGAAGCATTGGTAAGAGCATGATTAGGGTAAAAACCCTAGGCCTCCATAGAAACAACATAAACAATAACCATAGCATATTATGAGGTTGCACACTGCAAAGATTGAGACATTTTCAGGTAATAACAAAATCTCTTGCACCCAAAGATTGTAGCCAATAACAAGCACACTAGCAGTTTAGTGACATTTGTAAATGCAATATATGGTAAGAAGAATGATAGTCACTTAAGGTGTGATAGTAAAAAAGAGGCTAAGAAGTGACAAGATAATAAAGCTCAAACCTTGTATAGTAAAGTGGAGATTTTAACAGTGAGTTTCCTTACCCCCTTGCTGACCTTAAGGGTTTTTCAAATGCTTTTGGTAGTGTTAGACAAGGCAAATGCAATCAGGGAATGACTGTCCAAATGAAGTAACAGTGGTAATCATAGGTTCAATGCTTCTTCTTAGCCATTAATATTGTATAATGGAGGTAGTGGATTGCATGTTTGAGCAGTGTTTTGAGACTCACCAAAGATGGGAAAATAGTGAATAATACCTTGTGGACTGTGAAGTAGTGTCAATAAGGTTGAAGGATCTTAAGAACTACAATACCATGAAACAATGAGTCCCCTGTAGTAAGTAGGCAGTCTATAGGGCATAGTTTGATTTTAAAGAAGGATGCTCATGAAAGGAATCTTCAAGGATAGTGGAGTGAGCCATTTGAGATTGCAAACAGGGTGCAATAACGCCTTTAAAGGAAGTTAGCGTTAAATGTGCAAGAAAATCGAATCGCATAATAACAAACAATTCACAATATTATCTTGCATAATGCCTTGAGTTTGAGAAAAAAAATCTCATTGTATCTCCATGATGAAAGTGGTGACATTAATGGTCAATCACTGGAAACCATGATTTTAAAACATGCTATTGTGCTTATGGAGGTAACATTTTGCCAAGGTGCTAAGCGGTGGCTCGGAACAATGGCGTGTATGAAGGACTTGCTTTATATGCATACTATGTAGTCTAGCTTACAACGCTCTTAGAAGAGATTGAAGGTGATGAAACCCAAGGGTTACCATGAAAAGGATTAAAGCAAAGACTGAGATCTATTTAAAAGCCACGGCCATGAAGATATTAAAGATGTCACATGCAAAACCCTAGTAGCTGGAGTAATGAATACAGTGCCAAAGAGGATAGTGTGCTGGGGTAGATTTAGGAGATCCCCACATTATCTAATTACAGGGAAATACATCATTTATTAATTTTTTTAATTAAAAGAAATCATTCTAAACCCTATATAGGATACATTAATACTTCAAAAGCCTTTTAGCAAATTTGAGATTATGCACATATATGTCAAGTAACATTCATAAGGTTTAGAAAATCTTGATCACTCTCTAGAATAGCCCATTAAACATGGGTTGTGCTTGAATGCACTATATAATTGATATAACACAACCACTCTGCATATCAACCAGAGTTATAGGCTCTTTATTGCAGCAAGAGGTAATCACTCTTCAATCATGCTATAATTACATCCTAACCTATTAAAATTGAGACAACCTCAATGCACCCAATGATGATTGACACCTACATTATACAACCTAAATTAACTACATTATATGAGTGCCTCCATTTTGCACGCAAACATAGCCACATTAAACTTTAACAAGCAATATGAATGCATCCTATATTTGTTATAGCACAACCTGCGCTACATGACCAATAGAGTTATGGATCACATAATTACAGTCAGCTAGTATCCGCTCCTCGGCCAGGGATCTTATGGCTATTCAATACAACAAAACTGGGATATGAAATTTCTCAAAACCTTAACTCTAAAAATGAAATCTCGATGAGATGTTGCTTTAAAATATGATTTTCAAAACCTCGAACTACAAATCTGACTTCACAATTGAATTTTGCAAAAAGAAAATGACTACCCTCAACCTGGAAATATCTTCTTGAATTTTTTTTATTTTTCCCAAGAAAATTATCCTTAGTTCTCCACAAACTGTCTCAAGTAGAGCAAAACACTGTCGCAATAAATCAGGCGTGAACTCACTTTTCTTTATGTCGGCCACAATTTGATTTTTTTTAATTTTTCATGTTTGTCGAAAATTCGACGAAAATGATAGCCGACATTTCGACGAACCCCAGGTTCATCAAAATTTCGATGAACGTTGGGGATAAACTTTCAAAAAATTGGAAATTACACATCAAATTTTACAAGCACCCAACGAACATCGAATTTTACATATTTGGTCATACAGTTTCGTCGGACTTTGTAGTCAAATGTATTAGTGTGGGACGGGACTGCCTTGAGTATGATGATAGGTATAGAGTTAACATCGACGTGTGCTCACACTTTGTGGCCTCCATGTTAGATATAGGAATTCCCAAGCCTTTGATCTTGCTTCTGGTGAAGGAAATTTTTCCAAAGAAGTACCTGAATAGCCTCAGGGAGGTTGTTGCAAACGCTGCATATGGTGGGGGAATTTTGACTGCAAGCGACCTCTGGGGGTTTATAGAAGAGGATGCGGTCATGCCATGGCTACCATTTCTGAGTGGCTTTTTCCTCCAATCGTGAGATGAGCACCACCAGAGGGTAACTCAAGCCTGCCACTTCCTGTTTCGCATCTACAATGTGGTGCCATTCTACGACATCAACTGGTATACAAACTTCAGGAACTTGGTGTTCCCTCTGCCTACCTTTGCTCCATTGGATGATGTTGTTGCTTTTGATGCCTCTATTGATGAGGATATTGTGGACACTGTGATTGACCTATCTATTGCTGCTGCTCATGCCATGAACTGAAGACTTCTGTGTTTTTCTTTTCGCTTTCCGAAAATATCATAGTAATTAGCTCATTTTTTGTATACATGCCTGAAAAAGGCTTTTCACAAAATATATAAACGAAGCAGAATAAACATATATACTTTTTTTGGAAGCGTGGCCTATGAGCCATTTTGAAAATGTAAATATCAAAGCATATATAATGAAAATATATCCTTATATAATCATCTCTTTGCCTTCTTTTGGATTCTAAAACTAGGTCATTTTCTTCTTTTCAACATGTATGTATCAATTTATTTTTGCATGTGGGTGTTTTCATTCTCTTCTGTTTAGCTATGAGTTTATTTCCCTTACTCTTTGCAATAATGGGTCACTTGTTCTTTTCCGCCTCAGACGATAGAATAAATAAAAAGACCAGCTAACAAAACAAAAGGGAAAGAAAAGAAAAAAATTATAAAATATTTACATGGGTATGGAAAGCAAGCTTAATTGAATAATTTTAGGTGAACTTCGTTGACCGGAATTCCTAGCGCTTCTTTTTCCATAGTTTCTAACTCATATGCATTGTGCTCCTTGCATTGAATTATTCTGAATGGGCCTTCCCAAAGGTTATCAAACTTTTTGTGCTAGCCTGACTTTGTGGCCCCTTCATTATATTTTAGCACCAAGTCTTCGCACTTTAGGTCTTGGTTGGATGTTTTCTTGTCAAACCATCTTTTAACCACTTGTTGGAAGTTAGTCATGGTTGTTAAAGACTTTTCCCTTTTCTCTTGTACTTCTAGCAACTCGGCTAACTATACCTCCATTACGCTATTTTGTTCTACTTCGAGGGATTTTTGCAATTGCAGCGCCAAAATCTCCATAGAGATAGGCAATAACGCCTCTTTTCCATAAACTAGCTCATATAGTGAAGTCGTGAGGACTTGCTTTGGAGTTATGTGGTCCGCCCAAAGCGCTGATCGGAGGTTTTTGTGCCACTCCATCTAATATTCAGACCCAATTATTTTGAGGAGTCGGAACATATTCTTGTTTGTTGATTCAGCTAAGCCATTCCCCTACGGGTAGTAATTTGACGATGTTTTAAGGAATATGTTGTGTGTAAGTGAAAATTGACTTACCTTGGAGCCTAGGAAAGCTTTAGCATTGTTGGAGATGATAGTTTTGGGTGGGCCAAATCTCATCACCAGTTCCTTTAGGAAATCCACTATCTCTTCCTTTGTCGCACTCTTTAGTGGCACGACCTCGGTCCATCTCGTGAAGTAATTTGTGGCCGTTAAGATCCATTTATGTCTTGCGTTGGAGGCCGGGTTGATCATTCTAATGAAGTCCAAACCCCATTGCGCGAATGGCTCATCAAACACTATTGGATTGAGAGGCATTGAGGAATTTTTTCTCCTTCTTGCAAAGAACTAACATTCCTTGCAAGTTTTCACCAAGGAGTAGGAATCATTGAATAGCATCAGCCAAAAATATCCTGCACACATGATTTTGATAACGGTTGTCTTTACGAAGAAATTCCCACCTGTAGAACTGCTTTGGTAAGTGTCGAGGATCCTTTTTGCTTTCTCTGTGGTAACACATCACAACAGAACGCCATTGAAATTTTTTTTGAACATGACCCCTTCAATGAGTGCGAATCCGCTGTTTTGCAACCGATAGAATCTCCTCTTTTGAGAAGCCCCGACATATATTTTCCTATTTGCATAAATCTTATTTTATCCACCAGCCAACAACCTTTAGACTCTGACTCGTTCATTTGGACTAGCCCTGGCTGTTCTTCTTCAATGGACACTTCTGCATTGTGCGCAAGATATTTTTGTAGGCTTAACCTCAATGTCATACTTGAGGATCTTGGTGATCCAATTGGATTTTTTCTTGGTGATTTCTCCTTCCATGATGTATTCGCGCACACTAGAGTGTGCAACATATACAATCACCTTGTTGTAGGAGATTAAGTGTCAGAACTTCTTGAGTCCCTTAACTATGGAAAATGCCTGCCTCTCTACAAAGTTGTAGTTTGTTTCATATGCCTTCAGGGTCTGGAATTGAAATGCTATCAGATGTTCTCCCTTGCCCTCGTCATCTTTCTGAGTTAGGACAGTAGAAATGTTTGAATTGCTATTGAATACATACATTATGAAGTCCTTTGATAGGTCTGGGTTGACCAAAACAGGAGTGGAAGAGATAGCATCCTTGAATTTCTCAAGGGCTTCTCTGGCTTCTTTTGTCCATTTGAATGTTTGATCCTTTTTCAGCATTAGGGTAATTGGCCTAATTATTTTTGTAAAATCAGAAATAAATTTGCTAATGAAATTTACCTTCCCTAACAAGGACTGAATGCCTTTCTTGTTGACCGGGAGGGGAAGCTCTTAGATTGCTTTCACCCACTCAAGATCGATTGAAATTCCTTCTTTGGACACTACGTGCCCTAGTAGTTTTCCTTGCGATACTTTGAAGACACATTTTTTGGGGTTCAGGGATATCCCGAACTCTTGGAATTTCTTGAACACCATCTCTAGATGATCAAAATGATCATCCTTGGATTTGGAGAACATCATCAAATCATCCAGATAGATTAGGATAATCTTGTTGATTAGTTCACTGAAAGCGATATCCATTTCCCGCTGGAAGGTAGCTCCTTCATTTGAGAGGCCAAACGACATCTTAGCGTATACAAACGTTCCCCACTTGGTAGTGAACGTTGTCTTATGTTGATCTTCCTCTTTGACCTGAATCTAATTGTAACTGGAGAAGCCATCTAATAGGGAAAACATCTCCGATCCTGCCACTGTTTGTAGGATTGACTCCATTGAGGGTAGTGGGTAATGATCCTTTAGGGATGCTCTGTTTAGGTTCCAAAAGTCTACACATAGACGGATATCTCCATTTTTCTTTTGGACCAAGACCAAATTGGATACCCACGTGCTATGCTTGATTAAGAAGACAATCCATGATTGGATTAGATTTGTTAATTCTTGCACCATTAACGCTTCAATCTTGGGATTGACTGGTCTTTATTTTTGGTGGAAGGGATTTTCACCTTCCGCTAACTCTATTGTATGTTGGATAATGTTGGGATCATATCCCCTGAGGTCATCATATGACCACGACACCAATCCTTCATCTTTTTTGCAAAAGTCGATAAGCCTTTCTTTATCGTGATACGGGACATCCTTCCCGAACTTGAGATTTCTTCCATCTTCGACCTAAAGGTCTGCATAGTCACTTTTGTCTGCTACAAACTTCCATTTGTCATTTCTTGCATCATCACAATAGAAAAGGTTTTCGAGAGTGACCAATCCTTTAGGAAGCTTGTTGGATTTCAGCTGGATGATCTGTCCTTCATAGGATTCAACAATCTTTGGTTGGAGTTGGTCAACAAATTCTCCTGACTGTTGGATGAACGAGGCAATGTGTTCATCGCTGTCAAACAGTTTCCAACTTTGGTCATTGTTTGGAATCACCGGTCAGACTATTACTCGTACAAAGTTCTTTTTGTGAATGAGATCGGAGGTAGGATCAAACTAAGATCCAATTGATGCCATGCGATCCGCATCTCTATTCTATTCTCGAGGCACTATCTAAATGTTGAAGGCTTCAAAACCCTCAATCAAGTCCCAAAATTGGTATCTATAGGATCTCATGTGGACATTCTTGGCTGCAGAAATCCCCTAGACATGATTGACTACTAGTTCAGAATCTCTGAACACCATTAGTTGCTTTATGCCCATTAGTTCCACAATGCTAATACCTTGCATTAGTCCTTCGTGTTCAGCTTCATTGTTCAAGCAAGTGAACTGGAAGCGGAAAAACCTCAGTTTCTTTTCATTCTATGGGGATATATCCCAGCTCTTACGCCATTCTTGCATCTTGCTCCGTCGAAGTGCAACATCCATAGTTATGAGGCTTGATTGCCTTTAGATTCTTTGACAACCTTCAGGAGCACTTGATCTTCATCGTAGATGACATAGGTGCCCAACCCTGTAGCATGGTAGTTTCCGAAAGGGTCAGTATCTATATGTTCACTCAAAAGAACATCTTCTTGATCATTTTGGTCTTTGGTCACTTTTTCATCTTCTAGTAGCTCAACGCAATACATTTCTTGCTTGGTGATAAAGGTATGCGTGGCTTCAAAATTGATCACGGCTTCATCAGCTACATGTTCCGAATGTTTAGCTTCAGATTCTATCTTCATCTTCACACCATGCTTGCTTCTAAGGATCAAATATGACCAATCTAGGGACAAATATCCGTTCACTTTTGAAGTAAATTCTCGGGATAGGCAGAGGCTGAACATGGGGGGAACATCTATGATCATAGTGTCTTGCGGTACTGTGATACTAGGGAAAGAGAATAGGGTCAAGGGAAATGCTTTGATGACGCCTACGGTTTCAAATCTATTTCCATCAAGTTGCATCACTCCTATTTTTAAGGGTTCATAGCTGAGTCCTAAAGCTTCAACTATCTATTTAGGCATAACTGTGGTGCTAGCACTGAAATCAATCATGGCATTGTGTAATAATTTCTCCCCTATAATGAGAGTTAAGAAGAAGGGTTGAGGCTTCAACTTATCTCTTACTTTAGCAGGGGCTTCCGCTATGTTGTTTGTAAGAACTTTAGCAGAAGATGGTTGATCAACAACCCTTACTTTGGGCAACTGCTCCATTGGTGTTGCGCTTACATCCTCTCAGAGAGCCTTCTATAGTAGCGTCTTCTGTTCCAAGATGGCTAGAATATCCCATAGAGATACATTAGCGGGGGATTTCTTCAATTGTTCCACCACATTGAACAATGGCATATTCTAAGGTTTCTGCTCCTTTGCTCTTGTTATAAAAATTTCCTTTTGCGGTAGGAATTGCGGTAATGCTGCAAAAGTACTAGGTGTCTGGTTAGGAGTACTTTTAAGTTGCAGAC